>KZ825971.1:43625-88568 GCA_003184645.1 Aspergillus ellipticus CBS 707.79 | reverse complement strand
TAAAAATTATAAAAATTATAAAAATTATAAAAATTATAAAAATTATAAAAATTATAAAAATTATAAAAATTATAAAAATTATAAAAATTATAAAACTTATAAAAACTATAATATTTCTAACATTATTATATATTATAAAAACTATCTATATTAGAAAACAAGCTCTCTATAATAACTACAGAACTAGTTATATTATTTAAATAAAATAATAAATACTAAAGTAATAATAATTATAAAAATATACTATTATCTTTAACTTTATAAAAGAATATCTCTTCTTTATACTATCTAGACCTTACTGCTTATATACTGTCTGTTTATCTGAAATAAAAAAATTAATTTAAATTATTAAATATTAAAAGACTATTTTCTAATATTATGTATATATTATATATTATATATTTATTATTATTATTATTTCTTATTTAAAAGTTTTGATTTTAAAATTTAAAATGAAAATTTAAATTACTATTATGGTTATTTATAAATTAATTAAATATAAGTAATATTTTACTAATTATTATCCTTATAATCTAATAAATTCAATTATTTAAATATAATAAATATATTAGTAAATATAGTAAATATAGTGAATATATTAATTAATATATAAAAATAATAAAAATATATAGTATTTTGATAGAGATTATTATATTTATATTTTATCATAATATTATTAAATTAAAATTAATAATTTTTAAATAATTAATTTTACTACTAATAACTACTGCTATTAAAATATATATTTTTTATTTTATATTGAAGTTTATATACCAGAGTTTCTACAAGTTATATATTTAAAAACCCAGAGTTTCTAAAAAACCTGTCTAGTATATAATTACCTACTATATTATTATATTATATATTTCTCTATTTATATATAAACTATATAGTTAAGCTGAACTGTAGAAATAGATTTTATCAGCTACCCTAAATAGATTACAGAGCCCCCGCCGGTCTTAATCGTTACTTTATCATCTCCCTGTAGAGACTAATATACTATATTTTATATTTATTAGCTGTTACTAGAGTTTTTTTTTTAGTAAATTAATTTTTGTAATTATTATAATCTAGACTAATTTATAAAAAATATTTATTTTAAATATTACTTTTAAATGTAAATTTTTATAAACTAAGATATTAGAATATTAAATCTTATAATTAATATAATACAAATATATTTAATTTACTAATAAATTCATTTTATAAATCTTTTATAATAGAATATAATTTGGGTTTAATTTATAAAACTTTAAATATATTATTAATTTAATTAATTTTAATATGATTATTAAAACAGTAGATATTTTTTAATTAATATTTATTAATATATAAATAATTTACTCCTTTCACTATATAAAATTTTTATTACGGATATTCAGAAGATATAGTAATCAGCAAGCCAGAGAGATTTAGAGGTCAGGGTAATATAGGGATTATATATATATTTTATAAATCTATTTATATAGAACTGGTTTTATATAATTTGGTTTATAATTTATAAAATTAAAAAGAATATAATTTATAATATTAAAAAGAATATAATTTATAATATTATTTTTGAAATTAATCAAAATTTCAAATTTAACAAGTATTTTAAATTTCATAAATATATTATATTTAATAAATATATTGTAATAGTAAAATCTGAATTATTATAATATAGTTATTTTAATAGATAAATTAAAAACCTGATACAGATTTTTATATACAATATTTTATAATATATTTATACTACTAATATTAATAAAATTTATATTTTAATTAATATAATTTAAAATTATTTTAAATTTAAATTCTATTAATATATACCGTAATCTATTAAACAAATAGTATTAATTAAATTATTTAAAATATTATTAATTAAATAATTCAAAATTTTTAATAACTAAATATATATTAAGAATAATTTTATAATTAATTATAATTGTAATACTAATCATAAAAATATTAATTTTCTTATAGAAATTCTAAAAATAATATATATTAATAGTATATTAATATAAATTTAAATAGCTAATATAATTATAATTAAAATTAGTATTAGTAATTATTTATTATATATAATTATTAGAGTATCAAAAATTAATAAAATTAAAACTAATAAATTAATTACCAGTTATAAATATATAAATAACTTTACTAGTAATTAATAATAAAAATCTTAAAGAATAGTTATTATTAACTAATAGATTTTATAAAAATAAAAATAATTATCATTATAATAATATTTATTAGTTTAAAAAATTATAAAACAATTAAAAATAAAATGATTTTAATAATAATTATTATTATATAAAAATAAATACTGTAAATAAATTATTTCTAAAATTATAAAATAAATTAGAAAATATTTTTCCTATTAATATTTATTTTTTCAATATAGGTTTTATTATTATATTTATTTCTATTATATTTAATACATATATAACCTTTATTTATATAATAGTACTAAAATTATAAATAATCATTATAAAAAAGTCTGATAATAAATTGAAATAGATTAGTGTTATTTTTATGATTTATTTTATATATTAAAAATTAAAAATAATAATAATTAAATTAATAAAAAATATAATTATCAGATTCTAGTTTATAATATTAAATAAAGTTTTATTATTGTTATATATATAAATTATAACTCAATTTTTTTTAATAATTTATTTTATATTTATATATAAAACAAGACCTTTATATAAGATTAAATTAAAATAAATTATATTTTAATAGTTATTATAGTAATTATTAATATTATTAAATTAATTAAATATACCATAATATAATAAATGTATTACATTTATTATTAATTTTATAAATACAATCAGCTATTATAGTTATAATTAATTTGAATTCTATATATAAATATAAATTAATATATTTAGATTGAGATTATTTATTTATAATTATATTAATATTTTTTATTTTATTTATTAAAAATATATTATACCAGATTAAAATATAAAGCAATTTATTATACTATATTAAATATTTATTGTTTTCAGTATATTAATACTAATAAATCTAACTTTATTAAAATTAGTTAAAATATATATATTCAAAAATAAATATTTTTAGTCTAATCTATTTTTAGTATTAATAATATTATTTGATAACAATTTTATTTTTCTTATTATTCATTAATTTAAATTATATTAATTAATAAATATTTTCATATATACTATTTAATATATAATATTTATTTTATATATTAAAAATTATATATTAGGTAACATTAATATTATATTATTAAATTTTAATTTACTATATTTTCTTATGTAGTTAATTTTAATTTTGTTTTATTAAAATTATTAATAAATTTATATAATTAAAGTATAAATTTATAAATTATTCAGCATTATCTAAATTATCCAAATTTATTCAATATATTTTATCATAGTTCATCTCTCAGTTTATATATAAATGATATTATTATTTATTTACATTTAGTAAAGAATATATATTATTTAATTATTCGTATGGTAAATATATTAAATAATAATTATTTTTATTAATAATATTAATTCTACTACTGTTACTTATGACTATTAAATTATTAAATTATATAATATCAAGACTAAGATTAAGACGTCTAATATTAGTATTATTAATATTTCTAAAAACTAGTAGTTAAAGAGTTTTTAAAAATAATTAAAATAACTACTTACTAAACCTAAAAATATATAAATTTAGATTGAAAAATTATATTATATATAATAAAAGATTTAATTTATTATATAAATAAAGTAAAGAAATTTATATAATTATATATATAATTATTATTTATTTTATATCTATTATTTTAAATTTTATTATATAAAAGTATAAAAATTATATAATAATTAATTTTTATATATTAAAAAACTATTTTATATTTATATCTGATACTGTATTAAATAAATATTAATTAACTGGTTAAAAAATATTTATATATTTACATTTTTAATACTATCTAAATTTTTTATTAGTAGTTTATATAAAAACACTAATATAATTAATTAGTTATTATTATATATAAAATAGAAGCTTAATTCTTGATAAATTTAAAAAAGTTTATTAAATATATATTAATAATATTATTATTATTTTATATATTTTTAATAAGTATATTAATTATTTTTATATAATTTATATTTATTTATAAAATTTAAATATTAAATTTAAATTAAATAAAATTTGTATTAGCTTTTTATTAATATAGTTATTTATTTAATAGATTAATGTATTGAAATTATTTATTATAAAAAATTTTGAATATTATATTATAATTTTTCTTTTCTAATATTTTTAATAAACTAGAGAATTATTTTAACTTCATCAACTGATTTTATGATTTTATCATATAAAATAACTAGAATATTAAAGTTTTTCAGAATTATAAAATAGTTTGTGTAATTATTTTTTTCTATATTTATTTTAAAAATTTAAATACTTATATATAAATCTTAATATTTTATATAAAATTCTTAGAACTATAATATATTATATTAATAATAAATATATTTATATAAAGGTTTATAAAATATTTTTTTTAATACAAATTAAATTAATATTTTGTTAATTATAATTCTATTAATATAAAATATAATTACTAAAATACTGAATTTAAAATTATTTATTTAATATTAAAATTTAAAAAACTAAAATTTAATTAAACTACTGATAATTTACTTATTTTATACAGTATTGTTTTTTAATAATTAAAATTATTATATAAAGGTTTATAAATATTATTTTACTAATTATTTTAATTTTTATTTTATATTAATTTTATAATATATATAGTAGTATAATTTCTATATCTTGTATTGGTGTAATACTATTAATAAAAGTATAAACATTTTATTATAATTACTAATCTAAAATATATTATTATTAAATTTTAATTTTAATAAACTTTTTAATAATACTAATATTTCTATTATATTTAATATTTATACTATCTTTACTATAGTAAATTAATATAATATAATAAATAATAAAGTTTTTAATTTAAAATCTGACAATATATTTATTTATTTTATTTTATTTATTATGAAATTATTTAATAAATTCAAAATACAAATTTATAAAATATGAATTATTTTAATAATATTAAAAATGTATCAATTATTATATATTAAGTAAGAAAGTTTATTATATATAAAATATAGTTCTTTAAATAGTAATGTTTTAACTATATTTATCAAGTACTAGTTTTACATAAAATTGATATTCTGTTTTATATATAATAATTATAATTATTACAATATTAATAAATATATAAATATTCTGAGAGATTTAATTAGATTTAAAAATTATAAATATTTATTATAATAAATTAAATATTGTTTTATTCAAATTTTAGTAAACTAATATATTATAAATTATACAGAGATTTTTAATTGATTAGTTTTTAATAAATATTATTTTACATAATGATATTAAAATTTATTGTTATTCTATTATTTTAAAATATTAAGTTATATATTTATAACTAATTATTAGTAATTATAAATAAACTTACTTAATATATTAGACTTATATTAAAATTATTTATTTAAATTATAATTTATTTAAAATAATATTCTATTATATATTTTTAAAAATATAATTAGAATCTGCTAGAATAATTTATTTCAAATAGAAAATTTACTTTATAGTTAATTTATAGAAACCTACTCTTATAATTTTATATATTAACTGGGTCTATTTTATTATATATTATTTATAAATTAAAATATAATCAAAGTATATAATTCAGGTTGTTAAAATTATAATTTATTATAAATATATCAAGAATTATAAAATTAACTGATATATATTTCTATTATTCTTTATTTTTATAATTAATAATTTATTTAATATATTTATTAAATAAAGTCTGTATAAATTACTATTCAGTATTAATATTTATTAATAATAAATATTAATAAAATATTCTTTTAGTGATATTGAAAATAATATATAAGATTTTAATATTCAATTTAATACCAAAATATTATATAAATTAACTCCTATAATAATAAAATATAATTATAATTAAAAATATAGATTAATCAATTTTAATATTAATAATAAAAATTTTATTCATATAAAAATTATATTATGTTTATTTTTTATTATAAATCTAATAGCTGAAAATGATATTAGAATATCTTTAATTACTAATATACTAGACGATTTTTAATAATTAAAAAAATTAATTATTTAATATATTAAATAAAATTATTATTTAAATAAATTCTATATTTAATTTAATTTATTATATTATTAAAATTTAATATTAGAAATAATTTGTTTATTACTTATTATTAAAATCTTTTTAAATTATTAATAATAATTATTTCAAAGATACAACCTTTTATAAAATAAAAAAAATTCTTCATTTTAGAATAATAAAATGAAGATACATTAAATATTTATTTATAAAATATTTCATATAGTATAAAAATTACAGATTTAAAAATAATAAATAAATTAAAAAATAAGATTATAATATTTAGAAATTTATTAAAAAATATAAATTATATATTACTAATATTTTTATTTAAAGTTATATTAATTTACTATATTATATTATTATTTTTAAGTTTAAAATTTTTAAAAAATTTAAAAATTTTATTTACATAATTTCTATATTTAAAAACTCCTAGTTTTTTTAAATTAAATTTCAAAAATTTTTAAAAGCCAATTTGTTTATTTATATAATAAGAAATTTTAGTATTTTTATTATAATATAATTTCTAATTTTTTTATAAGTTTATTTTATTTTATATTATTATTAATTTATTAATTTTTTATTTTTAAATTGTAGTATTTTTATCAACTATATTTTAAATAAAAATTTTTATTTTTTTAAACCTGGTATATATTATGTACTAGACTTTATTAAAATAATATGTTGAAAATTCTAGAATTTCTAAAATATATATACAGTATTATTTACTATTTTATATAAAGTTGTTTTATTCATATATTTTTTATATAGTATAACTAAGGTATAGCAATAATGTTTATCAATTATTATAAATTAGTTTATAGAGCTCCTGCTGCTTCTGATTTTATTTATATATTTAGTTTTAATTGTTTTAATTTTTTTATAGGACGCTATATACTAAAATAATTAAAAAATATAATGTATATAATCCTATTAATAAGATTTATAATTTTATTAATTTATAGTTATATTAATTTAATTCTTTAATAAAACCTGTTTTTTATATAATTTATAATATTCTTTACTATTTAAATATATATGAATCTATTAAAGATTAAACAGATTTAGCGATTTATTAAAATATAAAATATTTTAATTAATATATTATTTATTATTTTTTATATTTTTAAAATAGGATCTAATATTATAAACTATATAGTTTATTTCAGTTAATTATATTTTAACCAGTTTTATTCAATATTATTATTATAGATTTTATTAATATTATTATAATTAAAATTATTAGGGATAAATCTTATAATTAAATACTGGTTATCATTTAAGAAAGTTATTATTTATGTTAATATATTTACTAGCTATTATAAATAAACTCTAAATTAATAAAAATAATTATTTTATAAATAACGTTTAAAAAGCTTTATTTAATAAATTTAATATTTTTTAGTTATATTCTATTACTTTCTATCTTAAAATAAATAATTAATCTAAATATATTATATAAATACTTAAGTATATAATATATTATAAAATGACAATTACATTTTATAATTGAATAAATCTTATTCATTTGTTTTATTTTATTTATAATTAATAATTCTACTAATAATACCATTAATAAGAATTTTTATAAATTTATATTTTCAATTAATTTATACTACTTAGAAAAATTATTAATCTATTATTAAAAAGAGAATAAATATTAAGAATTTTATATATAATTTAATATATATAAAATTGTTAAATTTAATAAATTATATATAAAATTCTTAAATTTATTATAATTTATATAAAGAATATATATAATGAATATTATATGAATACATTTTTTAATACTAGTAATCATATTTATTTATACTTTTATAAAAATTATTTATTAAATAATATATATATAATATTATTTAAATTATTTAATTTATATTCTTATGCTATGAAGCTAATTTATAAATTTAGATTTGGTTTATTATTAATAAAGCTTTTTTAATAATAATAACTTTTATAATATTAAATACATGATTATTAAATATGTACTTAAATATCATTATTATAAATATTTATATTTTGAATATTTTATTTATCAATATAGATAAAATACTAAAACTAATTATTTAATATCTAAATATTTTTTTAAATATTTTAGATTTTATAACACAAAAAAAAGATTTTATTTAATTTACATTATAAAATATAATTTTATTTATTTTAAAATCTAATAATTAAGAATAATAATACTATTTTTTATTTCTTGCATAAATTATTTTTATTCTATATAAAATATAATAATAATTGTGAATTGAGATTGTAATAAATAATTATTAAAATAATTATAAATTATATTAATTTTAAAGATTTAAATTTTATCTACTTTTTACATTATTATTTTAAAATATTCTATTAACTAAATATAAAATAAAATAAAATAATATTTTATTAAATACATATAAAATGAACTTTATAATATTATATATTTAATATAAATTATTTAATTAAATTTCAGATTTTTTGAATGATATATTTCTATATTTTATAACTATAATTACTAATTTTATAAAATTTATATAATTTATTTTTATTAATAAAGATTTTTATAAAACTTTAATTATTCAATTAATATCTGAAAAAAGATTAAAAATAATTTAGAAATGTTTTTCTGAAATAAAATAACAACTTAAAATATATTAAATAATTTATCTAATCTGGGATTAAATAAAAATAAGAAAGATTTTAAGACCAAAAAATAGAAGACTTGCTATCTGTGATAATATTAGATTTTAACAGAGAGATATATATATACTCCAGTACAGCTTTAATATAAAATAATATATTTAAAATGGGTTTTAATATTAATATAAAAGATAAAGTCTTATATAATAAACATTTTTTCAAATATACTTTTCATAGATATAATAAATATTATAAATTCATACTAAATACTAGAATAGCTGTATAGACATAAAAATTATTATAAAAATTAATTTTAGTATAGTTTATATTTATAAATATATAGAATAAGTAGAATATAATATTAATAATAATATTAATAATATTACAGTAGTAATGTATCTTAATTTAGAATTATTATATATAATAATTAGTATATATTCAATATAAATTAAAGTTTTTAATAAAAGAAATTTAATAATAATTAAATGATAATTTGTATATTACTGAATAATTAATATATATAATACACTTTATATATTATTAAGATTAAATGAAATATTTCTAGTTTATGTAATTAGTATAATTACTTATTTTGTATAAATAATATAATAAAAACTATAATAAAGATAATAATTATTTGAATTAATTATTTTAAAGAAGCTTTATATATATAATTAGAATAAAACAATAAAATATAATATTACAATTAATATAAAAAGTATTAAGATTTATTTAAACTTATTATATAAAATTGAAATATATAATAAAATGTTTTAAAAAATTTTAATTTAAAAACTTTAATAAAATTGTAACTAATATTATATAAAGAATTTTTATATAATTATTAAATAATATATAAAATAATATTATTTTTTAGTTTTATAGTAAAACAGTTTTAATACTATAATAATTAATATAATATTTAAACTATATAATAACATTTAGATAATATTTAGTATTATTTAATATTTTTAGTAATTTTAAATTAATTAATTTATTAATTAAAACGATATATTATAAAATCACTGATATAAAGTTTAATAAGTTTAATTGTAATATTAATTTAAAAAGATTATTAGAAAATCATATATAAATATTTAATATAATTATTAAAACTATCTAAAATATAATTAATGTTTTTAATATAAATCTTCATATTAATAAGAGTTTTAACTATAAAATAAACATAATATCGTATTTTGAAATATTATTAAATGTATCCTAAATATAATACTTGATCTATTTTATAAAATGTATATATAATAGTTTTAAGAGTTTTCTTTGAATTTTATATTTTATATTATATAATAAATATATAAAACCCCGGCAGAAATAAATATATATATATATTTTATTTTGTTTTAAATATAAACTGTATTAAATATTTAATTTATAATTTCATAACTTTATTTATTTAAAGAATATATATATAATTTTAATATATATTATTCTTAATTATATTTTATTAAAGCTGAACCGACACGCGCGCGCCTTTATTTAGATCTAGTATTATTATAGATAATAAGTCTTCTGTCTTCCTGTCCTAGTCTTTCTTATCTGTATATAATATTAAATTAGATATAACATATAATAAATTTAATAATTATTTCTAGCCTGATCATTTTCTGAATAAAAAATTAAAAGAAATCTTTATATTTAATATAATTATTTATATAAATATTACTATAATCTTATAATCAATAAAACTACTAATTATATTTTTATACATAATTATATTCTATTTTTAAAAATCTTATTATATAAATTTTATATAAATTTTATTATAATTATTCTAATAATTTTCTTATAATTAGTTCATAACTATTTTAATTATCATACTTTAAAATTATATATTAAAAAAAGATTATTTAAATAAAAATAATAAATTAAATATAATAAATTACTTATTTATGAAAAATTACTAAATATATTATTTAACTAAATTTTACTTTTTAATATTTTAAAAATTATTAATACATTTTATTATATCTTTATAATATAAATATATTAATACTCAGTTATATAAATTAATAAAAATCTAGAAATATAAATCTTTACTAATTATATTTAATAATTATTTAAAATAAATATTTATATATTATTTTTGTAAATATAATTATATTAAAAAAATTCTAATAAAATTAGATTAGTACTAATTTAATCTTACAGGAAACCATCTTAATTATATTTATTAATATAATATTAAGAATAATAATACTTATAAAAAATAAATTAAAAATAATAATATTAAAATTATTTTTAAAATAAACTTTTTTTAGAATTTGATTTATAATGTTTCTATAGAGTATTTTAATAAATATATAATATAAAGTATTTATATAATAATAATTATTTTATTTTTATTAGAATACTTTTAATTATATATAATTAAATTTATAATTATTGAATTAAAAACATAATACTAAAAATATAAAACTACTAGTATAATTCTTTTATAAAAATTTAAATTTATTAAAATCTAATATTATTTTAAAAAAAATTTTTATCTAGAGCTGTAAGACTTATATTAATATATTTAAAAGAATTAAATATAAATATATAAACCAAAGTCTAATATTACTTAAAAATATTTTGTTAATTAAAAATTATATAATATTTTCAATATATAATATAAAAATATAAATAATATTATTAAGTTTTATAATATATAATTTATAAAACATCATAATAATAATTTAGAGTTTTTAAATATATTTCTGTAATTAATATTTCAGTTATTTAGTAAGAATTTAAATATTTTAATTACTATAGAGATTACTAACTTAATTAATAATAAAATAGTTATAACACAATCGGACACCGAACCGCCCCAACAGCGAACCGCCGGCGGTCGGCTCCAGCTATTAAAACAACGCGATTCTATTACCTAATAAAGTAATTTAATACTATATAAATAAAATATAATTAATAAAACTAGATATTAACTCTATCTGGATATTTAAAATAATTATAAATTTTTTATTATAATTACTACAGTAAGATAACTAACACTAAATAATTTAATATATAATTTATTATTTAAAAATTATTTTTAAAGATATTATTATAAGATTGTTTTTTATATTAATCTATTATATAGAATTAATATAATTCTTATTAAAATAAAACTATATTCTATATTATTATTATTTTTTTTTTATAATTTGTTTTAATACTTATATAAAAAAAAGATTTTAATTTTCATAATATTTTAATCTTTAATTTCTAATAATTTAATTAGTATAAATTTAAAAATATTCTACTAAGATATATAAATTAGTTAAAAAATAAAATTAATAATAAAGAAGATATTTAATTTTTTAAAAACTTTAAATTTTAAAGTACTCTATCTAGATTATATAGCATTATTAACTTAATAACTATCTAAAAATTTGAATAATCTAAAATTAATAATATCCAGTATTTAAAATATATAAAATAAATAAATAATATATATAAAAGAATAATTCGTTTTTTTATAATATTAATTAAATTTAATAGTTAAATAACTTCTATAATTACTAAGAATAAGAAGATAATACTAATTCATTATTTTTAAAATAATATATTAATTAAAAAGTTAAAATTATTTAATTTTAATTTTATTCTTAATTTATTTATTTTTATTAATACTAATTTACCAGTTATCAGAAATAATTTTAAATAAACATTTTTATTATATCTTATTTATAAAAATAATCTGTAGAAGTAATATACTTCTTACATTGCTTATTATAATAATTAAAATAATTTATTTATTATTTTTAGATTTAATTAATTATATTATTATTTTAATTTAATTTTATAATAATAGATAAATTATTTAACTCAGTTATTACTAATAAATATAACATTTTAATATTTTAATTTTAAAAATAGAATAATTTCTATAATATAATAGACTTTTATAATTATAAACAAATACTTATTTAAATCTATATTAAGGACTTTTTTTTTAAAATTGAGTTTTAATTTTAAAATAATTTTTTATAATTTATATTAATTTTACTGTAGGATTTTACTTCTTTTAATTAATTTTTTAAATATTTATTTTAATATTAAATGCTTCTGCATATACCTGATTTAAGATAAATAAATCTTTATAAAAAATCTTATACATAAAAACTAGTGTTTTATCTTGAGAAATATTTTTTATATCTTTTAATAGCTTTAATATTAACTCAATTATTATAAGTTGAATAAATCAGTTAAATCAGTGGAGAGGCGCAGTGAGGCTGCTGCGGCTGACTACCGGCGGTTTATTTATTTATGTATAAATTATAAAACATTAAATATAATTATAATTCAAAATTACTATTTATTAGTACTTATAAATAAAATATTAAATTAATTTAATAAAATAAACTTTTTTTTTAAACTCAATTTATATAATATATATTATTAAATTTAAATAAAAAAATAATAAGTAAAAACTACTTTTATATCAAGTACAGATATGATAAATCTATTATTAGATTATTTAATTTTATAAATATATCTATTATCTTCTTATTATATATAAACTATATTTTAAGTAATGTTTTTAATTTTTACTATATTATTTATCTAGATGATATTTTTATTTATTTATAAATTAAAAACACATATAATATATATATATAAACATTTTTCATATAATTATATAAATAATAGTTAGTAATAAAAATAAATAAATATAACTTTTATATCTATAAGATATATTATCTAGATTTTATAATATTATTTAACAAATTTAAAATAGAATAAAAATAAATTAAAACTATTTAATTTTAGTTTAAATTAATAAATATATATATAATTCTTATTTTTATAAAACTTATTGATTTTTATTATAAATTTCTTAAAGTATTTATGTATTTATTTTATTTTAATAAATTTTACAAACAATTAGTAGAAAAATAAAAATATAATTATGTTTTAATTATAATAGAATAGTATCTAATATTTTATTATTTTTTTAAAAAACAAAATTAATATAGAAAGATACTATATAATAAATAATTAAAAAGTTTTTATAATTATAAAAGCTTTTGAAAAATAGTATTAGTATTTAAAATATATATATATATTCAATTGTAATAAAATTAAATTATAATAATTTCAAACTATTTGTGATAGGATCTACTTGTCAGGGTAGGTCGCCTGTTGACTAGGTAAGGAATTAACCACAAAGCACTATCGATTCACAGTAGAACAGACAAAGGTAGCCTATATCCACAGAATAGACTGATCCTTGGAGGATCAGAGATAGATCGGTGAGACTCGCTACTATATACTGAGCGGAGCGCTTGGGACCCTCTATCAATAACCTCACGACTCCATTAACCTGCTCATCAATACGTCATGCCAGCGACTCCGACCGCTGTAGACCAGCCCGTTCTATCACACTATTTCTCTGCTTTATTCTAAAGAATTTAAATTTTAAATATATTAAATAAAAATATTTATTATATTTAATTTCATTAAATATTAATTAGAAAACTATAATCTAGTTAATATATTTAATTAATAATATAATTATATATTTATTATAGAAGAATTTAGATAAAATTTATTAGTATTTATTTTATAAACTAAGTTCTGTCAGAAATTAATATAAAATAATAAATATATTTTAAATAAATTAAAAATAAAAATAAATTAAATAATATAGTATATTTATCTGCTTTCTTAAATAAATATAAAATCTATTTATAAATAAAAATAAACTATTTTATAAAATAATAAATTATAAGAAAATAAAATATATATTATAAATAAAGCTGGAAGTTTAGAAATTTTGATATTATAAATCTATATTTATATAATACTAAATTTAGAAATAATATAATTAGAATTAATAAAACTAATAATGTAGTTATTTTTTTATATTTAAAAAACAAATTATATATAATATTAAAAAATATATTATAATAAATTTAAAAAACAAAAATTATATATAAAATTTAGATAGAAATAATTTAATCTATTATAAAAATTATATAAGAATATTAATTATTAGTATAATTAAATAAAAGATTTTATAAGCTAAATATAATATTTTAAAAATAAATTATTATTTAAAATAATAAATATTAAAAAATATATATTATAAACATTACTAGGCTAATATATATAAACTAATTTTAAATTATATTAAAAAATATAATCTTTATTAATATATTTAAATCTATTAATATATTAATGTAAAAAAATTCAATTATTATTAATTTTATAAGAAATTAGTTAATATATTTACAATAAATTTTATTATAAGTTTATCTCTGGATAACTAAAATATAAAAATATTTAATACAATTTTAATAATTATTAATATTTATATAAAATATGTATTCTATTTATTGTATCATGAAAATATTAATATATTAAAATTTATAGAATTAATTTAAAAATTAAAACAATATTTTTATTAATAAATATAAAATAAGTTTATATTATTATATGAGAGTTTATAAATAATTATTAATTGTATTTGTTTTTAAACTAATAGATAAATTAAATACTAAAATTAAATATTAAAATATTATTTATAAATTTATTTATATTTTGTTTAGAATAATTAGGCTAATTAATTTCTAATAGTTTAATTTATATATAATAATATTATATATAATACTATAAACAAAGTTTTAAATAAAATATTAATAGAATTTCAGCTATAATTAAAACCTAATATTAATTAATTTAATAAAAAATATTTATAAACTAAATATTTTTTAAAACATTTAAAATATAATAATAATCCAGTATAACGAAAATTAAATTATAAAAGTATATTTAATGAATAATAAAATAATAATATTCTTAAAAAATAATTAAATTAGATAATCTAATTTAAACCTAGATTATTATTACTTAAAATTCTTTTTAATTATTAATATTTAAAAAATATAATTTTATAAATTGATATTATATTTTAATTATTAATATTTTTATCTAAAATTTTATATTTTATTTCCAGAATTATATTATATATAAAAATAAATTTCATATTTATCTGTTAGAATTTTAGTTAACAATAAACTAGAATAATATATTAAAAAAATTCTTATTAAGTAAAAACAAATAAATTAAAATATTTTATATATTAATAAAACTATTTATTAAATAACAATATGTAAAACTTTTATAAATATATTAAAAATATACTAGTCTTTAAAAACAAGTTTAAATAATATTATTTTTTAGTTATATATAATTTAAATATTATAAATATAATCAAAATTTATGATTATAGCCAGACTATTAAAAAAATAAAAAATAAAAAGTTTATTATATATATAAAAATTCAATATTTTTAATATTTTTAAATACTATTTCAAATAATATAGTTTATATTATATTTTTAAATTATAATTTATTAAAAAATAGTTTAAACAGTAGCCAGCAGATATATAAATAATAAAATACAATTAAAATCAATAAAATTAAAATTGTTTTTTTTTAAAATTACTATTTCTAGCCTAGTACTACATAAATTATAAACTATATTTATATTGATATACTATATATAAATTTCTTTTTATAATAATATTATACTACTGTAATAATAAATAATAATAATAATGTTTATTATTTTTATATATTAGGTAATATATCTAGTATATTAAAACTTTATTATTTTTTAGATTATAAAAATGATAATTAATATATTATTATTAATATTTAATTAGTTTATTAGTAATAATAATAATATTATTAATTTAAAGATTTAAAAATGAAAAATTATAAATATAAATAGAAAGTTATAGTAGCTGAAATAAAATAGACAATATAAATATAATATTAAAAACTATCTTTTTAATATTTAATTAATTAATTTAATTAATTATTTATTTTAAATAAATAAACAGTATCTGACTAAAGCAGATAAAATATAATAATCTTAATTAAAAATAATAAAACAAATATAATATAATAATAATAATAGTAGTAACAGCAGTAGTAGTAATCTTATATTAATATTTTTAATAAATAAAAATAATATAAAAAATAAAAAAATAAAATAATATAAATATTAAACTAATATAATTATTTAGTAAATATAAATTATAATATTATATAATATATTAAATAAAATTAAAATAAATTTTATGAACAGCTAATTAAAATAAATTTAAAATTAAATTATAAATAATAAGATTAATATATTTTTAAAATTAAATTATTTTAAAAATAAAAATAATAAAACAAAATTCAAATTATAAATTTTTTTCTAAAGAGTTTAATAATATAAAAATAAAAATAAAATAAAATAAAAGTTATAACAATTATAAGAATAATATTTATCTTTAGAATAAACTAATAAATATAATAAATATAAGATTATTTACTAAATAAATAGTAAATATTTTTGACGAGTATATCTAATTAATATAATTTTAAAATGACAGTAATATATATTTATATTTTTTACTTAAGTTAAAATAAAATACTTTAAAACTTAAAATAAATAATTCATTAATCTAGGTTTTTAATTACTTAAATAATATATATAAAAATATTTCTAAATATATTAAATCTTTTCAGATCATTTAATATAGTAAAACATTTTCTAACAAATTTATTACAGATTAAAAGATTATTTAATAAATATTAAGTTTAGAAGTTATAAAAATAAAAATCCAATATAAGATATATCAATTAATTACTAGTTTAATAAGATACTTAATTAAATTATATAATTTATATTTTTTGATAAAATATACCAGAGTATAGACTACTGAAAAGTAGTAATTAGAAATAAACTAATAGATATAAATAGAATCTTTATATTTACAAAATTTACTACTTTTTATTATAAATTTATTAAACTCTATTTATATATTTATTTTATTTGAATAAATTTATAAATAATTAATGAAAGAATAAAAAATTAAAAATTAAAATTAAATTAATGTAATAAAATTAAAAAACTTTAAGATAGTAAAATTATTTTTATAAAAATAATTTAAAACTATATTCTAATTTTATTACTAAATATTAATTAAAAAAATATAATTTACTTAATATATTTAACTCAGAATATATTTTTATATTTACTATAAAAAGTTTAAATAAAATTTATTATTCTTTATTTTTCAGACGAAACTTAATTAGAAATTAATATAAAATAATAAATATATTTTAAATAAATTAAAACTAAAACTAATTCGGATAAGAAAATATATTTATTCCCTGGAATAGATATAAAATTTATTTATAAATAAAACTAAAATATTTTATAAGAATAGCAGATAATAAAAAAAAATATATATATTATAAATAAAACTACAATTTTAGATTATTTAATATTATAAATCTATATTTATATAATAATTAATTTAAAAATATTAAAATTAAAATTAATAAAATTATATATAATATTAAATAATATATTTTAATAGCTTTAAAAAATAAACCTTTACATTAAATTTAAATAAAACTAATTTAATTTATTATGAAAATTATATAATAATATTAAAATTACTATAATTAAATAAATACTTTTATAAGCTAATTTTAATATTCTAAACATAAATTATTATTAAAAATAATAAATATCAAAGAATATCTAATATAAATATTAATAAATTAATATATAAAAAAATATGTTTAATTATAATAAATAAGTTTATAAAATATTATATAAAAAATATTTTAAAACCTCTTATATAATATAACTAAATTTAGACTTATTAATATCTTATATAAAATAATATAAATAATGTTATTAAATCATTATAATAATCTTTTATAATATTATATAAAAATAATGAATTTATAATCATAATTTTCTAGTAAACTTATTTCTTTAATAATTTAAAAAATATAATTAAAATATCTATAAATAATATATAAATTTTATAAATTTATATTTTTAATAATTCTATATTATAAAACTTAATATTAAAAATATATTAAATTATTATATTAATAATAAAAATTTAATCAGCTGAAATATAATAATAAAAAGTACTAAGAATCTCTGATATTAAGAATTAAATAAAAATAAATATCATATAAAATAATTAAAATAATATTTGTAAAGCATTCGTAGAATAAACTATATTTATTAAGATAATCTAAAAATATACTTCTATTTTATAAGAAGTTTTATTAATATAGATATATATAGTTTTATTAATAATAATATTTAAAATAATTACAGTAATAAAGATCAACATATAAGCTTTATTAAAATATACTGTATAGACTATAATAGTATCTATCTCTATATAATCTATCTACTATAGAAATTAGTATATCTAATAGTTGTATATAAAGAGAATACTAAAGTTTTATTTTATTTTAAATAGAATAAATATTCTATAATTATTAAAAATATACTAATTATATTAATATTAAAGTTTTTAAAATTTATCTATATGTTCAATTATTTAATAATAATTAAAAAATATTATATTAAATACTAGATTATATTAAAAATTATAATTTAATTATATTATAATTTATATATTTTTAAAAACTATTTATAATAAATTCTTATAATATTAAATTTTATTATAATAATAATTATATTATGAATATAAATATTGATAATTATATATAATTTATTGAATTTAATAATAAATATAATAATATAGATTACATATAATTTTAAAAAATTAATAATAATAATAATAATAGCTACAGTATAAATATATTATTATATATAGGAAATATTTATAAAGCTAATTATTTTATTTAATATTTTAAAATTATATTTAATGACTAATAATAATAAACTACAGCTTAATAAAAACTATATTTTACTAATTCAAATAATAAATATTCTATAAATCAAAATTATAGAAATTATTAAAACAAGATATTAAAACTAAGTTTTATAATATATATATAATTAGATAAAGTTAACAATATTTATTCATTATAGAAAACTTTATTTCTAAATAAATATTTAAATATAATAAAAATATGATTATAACTATAATTTATAATGATTAGATATTATAATTCTAATAATTCTTATAATTCTTAATTTATTGAACTTTAATTATATTATATTTAAATTATTTTATACTTAATTTTACTTATTATATTTATCTTTTAATTTATTATTATTTAAATCAATATAGATATTATTATTATCATTAATATTATATTTTTAGAATTCATTATTATAAAATTAATTAATATAGATCTAATTATTAGAATTTTAGAACTTTTAAAATAAAATCAAATTTTAATAATAATTATTTTAACTAGTATAGGCCTGGAAGCTATAAAAAGTATTATTATTATTCTTATTATAATTATTTTAATTAATATTATTAAACTTCATGAATAAGCAGTATATTTAAATATATTATTTAAAGTTTTGAAATAAATTAGTACATTTAATTTATAATACAGATTATTTTATAATCTGCATAGTATATATTAATTATATTATTTTTACAATAAAGATATATATAAAGAGTTTAAATATTAATTTGTATATATATATATTATATTGAAATAATTTATTTCATTCTCGTAAATTAATATATATTAAATATTGTTTATATCGAATACGTTTAAAACTATATGAAATTAAAAAAGTATTAGAAAAGTATATTTAAAAATTAATATTTATTATAAATGTAAGTATTTTAATATTTTTTAACTAATTAATAAATATATTAAAAGTTGTATAAAATATAATATTATTAATTTATTTCAGAAAACTATTATTTATATATTTACCTATAAATATATCAGTTAAATATATTTAAAAATAATAATTATATTAAAACTATTTATCAAAATAGACTAAATAAGACTAGTAGCTATAGGAAATATAAAGAAATTAATAAAATAATAATAAATAATTAAGATATTTACTACAATATAACATAAAAAATAAAATAAAATAATAAAATAAATCTAACTTTTATGTTTTTTATAAACAGAATATTTTTAATATATTTTTTATTTTTAATAATTTTCTAGTTTTCCGATATATGAAACAAATAAAAATTAATTAATAATAAAAATAAAATCTTTATAATAACTGATTATACCGGGTCTTATAGATAAGTTTAAGAATAATAATATTAGAAATATTTTTAAATAAGTAAAACAGCTAATTAAAGACACTATACTAATATATAGCCGTTATATATATTATTAAAAATTATAGTATATATTAATTATTTATTATTTAATAAAACTCTACTAAAAAGATCAATAATTTAAATAAAAAAAAATAAAAATTATAATAAACTAGCCGAATTATATATTCAATAATTTATAAAAAAAAAACTTAAAATTTTATTAAGAAACTAAATAAGTCAATATTTATATAGTTTTTAAAATATAGTTAAATAATCTAATAAATTATAAATAAAAAATTTAATTATAAATTTTAAAATTATTTGTTTATAGAAATAAAAAGTTTTTATATATTTTTAATAATAAAAAAAATAAAAATAAAATTAGATTACAGATTATAAGATTTAATTATAATTTAATTATTTTGACGTTTTAAATTAGTTTTTAATAATATAAAATAAACGTATTATAAGTAGCTGGAGTCTCTTATAATTAAATAAAAATCTATTGTATTATTTATAAAATTAAATTAAAATATTATCGAATTATATACGAAAATAGGATTCTTATAAAAAATTAAATTAATTTATTTATAAATTAAGCTTTATAATCTAATAATAAGAATTATCATAAAAACTATCTTCAAAAAAGTATTTTATAAATAATTATACTAATAATACTAAAACTTTATAAAAAATATTTATAGCTGTTATAGAAAGTTTAAATTATTTTGAATAAAATAATTTATAATAAAAATAAATTATTTTATATTAATATATATACTAATAATATTATATTTTAGTTTCTATTTTTAAAACAACCTATTTATAAAACCTAAAATTAATATATTCAAAAATATTAAAATAATATTTAATATTAAACCAAAAACCCATCTAATATTAATAGGTTTTATAAAACTTATTAAGTAACTACTAGCTATTCAAAAATCTTTTATAAAATTATTAAAGGGAAATAATATTTATTTAAAATTAATTATTATATTCAAAATTAATTTTATATATTTAAAAAATAATTATGAACGTTTTATTAAATTAATTATTATAATATCTAATATAAATAAATTTATATTAAGAATATTATAAATATATAATTAACAGCAGTTTATTAAATTTTATTACTATTATTAAAACTTAATTAATTACTGTGGATAAATTTATTGAAAAAAAATAAAATTAAAAGAATTTTAAATAATATTAAAATGATCTATAAAAATCTAAATTTATGAATATTTTTAAAATAAATTATTAAAAATATTATCAAATTAGCTTTATTATTTTAAAACTGTATTTATAAAACAAAAATATTATGTTTTTATTAAAAATAAATATTAACTGAAAATTAATTTAATTTATAAAACATTATTTATAAAGTGAAACCTATTTTAGAAATATTCAAAAACCTTTTTTATATAAAAATAAATTTAATATTTAAAATTATTTATTAAAGTGCTAGTTGTTTTTCTAAAATTTATAATAAGATATTTATTATAATAAATCATAAATAAAAAATAAGTTTTTAAATAAAATATAGATTAATTCAATATTTAATTTTATTATTTAAAATATTTAACATATTTATAAAGTTTTAAAAATTTAAACATTTATTATATATGGAATATTTGAATTATTTTTTATTATTAATATAGATAATAGTATAATATATTCTTACTATTTTAAAATATATATAAAATAAAGTAATAAAGTATTATAAATTTTAACTAAAATAGATTTATATATAAAAATAAATAAATACTATTTCAGAAAAATTAATATAAAGTTTTTTAGATTTCTAATCAGTTATAATAATATTAATATAAAATTATTATAAATTATTATTATTAATATATCTAAAAATATTTATATCTAATGAAATAAATATATCTTAAAATAAATATATTAGATTGTATAATTAATAAAATATTATTGAAACAAAATATATATAATTAGTAGAATCTAATTATTTTATATTTATAAAAACTTATTATAGGAAAATAGAATTATAGAATCTATAATTAAAAATTATATATAAAAATAAAAGTTTTAGAAAAAAATATTATTAACTCGAAAAACCAGATTTTATAATATATATACTTCTTAATTATAATAATTTAAAATATTTTATAGTAAATTCTAAATTATTATAGAATTAAATATAAAGATAATAATAAACAGTATTTTAATTATATTTTATGTATCATTTAAGTATTTAAATTTCTAAAAATATATTATTATAATATTTAACTTATACAAAATAAGTATTATAAAAAATTATTAAATATTAGAAATATTATATTTTTAATAATTATCTAATTTATATATTTTAAAAAAATTCAAATAAAGTAAAATAATAGTTAAAATTATAAAAATTAAAAAACTAAATAAACCCTTATAAAATTAAATAAATAATAATAGTTTTATCCAATTACTTATTATAATATTTATAATATTAATACATAATTAACAAAAAAAATATTTGAAATTTATAAAATATTAAATCCTTTTATAAGATTTAAAATATAAAAAAATAATAAATAAAGTTTTATATCAAAAGAATTAAAAATAAATACTTTTATTAACTAATACTGCTAGGTTTATAAAGTAGATTGAAATAATAAAATAATTTATAAAAAATAATATAATTTACTAAATTATTTACTAATATTTCTAAAATTTTAAATAAAATTTAAAAACACTTTTGTTACTAAATTAATGGTAAATATTAGTATTATTTACAATTTATAAAATATTTTAATTTAAAAAAAGTTTTTACTTTTATAATATATTTATAAAAATAATCATTATTTAAAATATTATTTTTATAAATTATTTCTAGTCTAATTTTATCTATATATTTATAATAGAAAACGAATTAATTATAATTTATTATCTATAAATTAATAATTAAATTAAATAGTTAAATACTATTTATGAAATGATATTAATTTTAATCCGAATAACTAGATTAAGTAAGTATTATTTATAAATATTTAGTTTTAATTTCTATAAAACTAAAAAAAAAAATATATTTAAAATTATTAAATAAAGTAAATAAGTTTAAAAGATTTATAAAGAAATAGTTACAAATCTGAATATAAATTGCAAAAATTAAAGAAAATATTTTATAATTATAAACAACAGATTATGAATTTTAGACTGAAATAAAAAATCTAATTACTTATAAAAGCTCTCTTATAAATATATATATTAATAAAAAATGAGATTTATAAAACAGAGAGTTTTATTATATACTTAAATAAATAAATTCACAGAAATAGTTTCTTATAAAATAAAATTATTAATATTATTTTAAATTTTCAGAAATTTCTATTAATTAAAATAGTTACTAAATAATAATTATAAAACTTAAATAATAATTCATCTAGAGTTTACATTCTATATAAAATATAGTTATATTTATAAAATATAAACAATAATCAACTAATTACCAATTTTAAAAAAATAAAAGTTTTATAATTAATTTTAATATATTTATTATATTTTTAATAATAATATCTAGTAATATATATTCTAAATATTTTTAAATATGAAACTTATAATATATTAGATATATTCAATTGCAAAAAGCTTTATTTAATTTATAATATAAATCAATTAATTAATTAATCAGCTAAATATTTTATTATAAATAAATATATAAAACTATAGTAAATAAAACAATAAAAAAATATAAAATAATTTTATAATCTTTAGACTTAATATAATTATTAAATTATTAAAAATGTTGAATCAAAATAGAGAAAATAATATTTATTAAAGATATAGTTTTAAAACCATTTAAAATTATAATAAAACTTTTAATGTTATAAATTCTATTAATACAAATAAATAAATAAATATAATTATTAGTAATTAGACTATAATTTATATTATTATTTTTTAAACTAAATTAGATTAGATAACTGTATAAAGAAATATAAATATATATATAATTATAGCTGGTTTATAATAATTATTTATTTAATAAATAATTTCTAAATTTATAACAGTTATTTTTAAACTAAATTAATTTTAATTATAATTATAATATTAATATATAAATAAAACGTTTAAACTACATATAATTAATTAGTTAAAATAAGTTTTAAAATAATTTATAATCTTTTATTTAATTTAATAATAATTAACTAAGAAAAAAGTTTAAAAAATATAAATATTTTTTTTATAATATAGATACAGGATATACTAATAAAATATATAAAATATATAAAATATATAGAATATATAAAATATATAAAATATATAAAATATAAAATATATAAAATATATTTTAATTAAATATATAAAAATCAAATAAAATATTTAGAATTATATAAAATAAATTAAGTTAATAAATAATTTTAATTAAATTATTAATTTATTATAATATAAACTTTATTAGAATATATCTTATATTAGAGCTGTACTGGCGTATATATATCTCTGTTTAGATCTAGTACTAGTATAGATAGTAAGTCTCTTACTTTCTTATCTTAGAGTTTTTCTTATTTCTAATTAATATTAAATTAGACGAAGTATTTTATATTATTATTTTTATTTGAGTATATTATTTTTTAATATAAAGTTATAATATAATAAATTAAAAAATTAAAACTATCATAAATCTAAAACGCTAAATATTAAGATTATAAATAAATATATTAAAATTATAAAATATTTACAAATAAAGCTTTAGTATAAAACTATATATTTCAAAATATTCAAAATTAATTTTAATAATAATATATTTTAATATTATTAAATTTTAATATTAAATGTATTAAATTATACATAAAGATTAATAAAACTCTAATATTAATTTTAATAAGATTTATTTATTAATTATTATTAATATAAAAATAAAAATATTTATAACTTTAGAATTATTTATTATTTTTTATAAAAATAATTTAATATAATTATTATATATTTAAATATAATATTTAAATTTTTTGATTTTATATTAAGTAATTTATAAAATTTTCATAATTGATTAAATCTTATTTTAAGTATATTTATTATTTATTCTAAATATTTTATAATATAAAATAAATAAATTATTTTTAATATAAAAGGTTTAATTATGTTTGATTTAATTATTTTTTATTTTAAATTTATATATATCTTAGTAAATTAATATTTTGATTTTAATATTATTTTATTATTTTAATTATCTGATAATATAATTTTATTTTTATTTTATTTTTATTCTCAATTAAATATTATATTATAGTAATATTAATAATAATTTATTTAATATAATTAATTAGATTTAATACTATTTTAAATATTATACTTTTAGTAATATAATATTCAAAACTTAGTCTACCTAATCTTTAAAAATATTTATTTTATGTTTTAAATATTAAACAATTATTATATTAAACTTTATTACTATAAACTTTATAATATATAATTTAGAGTAGAAAATATTTTTAGTTTTATTAAATATAATAATTTATTATTAATTAAAATCTATATTAATTTATTAAATATTTATTATTATTTATATTATATTAAAAAGTTTCAAAACTTAAAAATAACTAGATCTCTGCTACTTTTTTATAAAATATTTTATTGAATTATTTATAAATATAAAATATTATAAAATATATACCTAGATTTTATATAAATCAAATAATATATTAAAGCTTTCTGAATATATATATATTTTTTGTTTAGATCCAGTACTATTACAGATAATAAGTCTTTTATTTTTCTATTTAAGAAATTTTCTTATTTCTATTTAGTATTAGGCTGGATAGAGTATTTTATATATTTTAATAGTTATTCTACTATATATGAGGACCTATATCTTATACAATAATTATAAATATAAACTATTATAAAATAAAAGATTAATAAATATAACAATATTAATATATATATCAATTAATAAAACAGCTGAAATCTAGCAGTTATTAAATAATAAAAAATTAAAAATTAAATAATTAATATAAAGATTAAAACAGTAATTTTTCTATAGTATTATAAATATATTATTAAATAATATAATTAATTCATTATATAAACTAAATTAATTATTTCAAATAAAAGAAGCAGCAGCAGTATACATTATATAATTATATAATAAATATTTAAAAGTTATTATATATAATATAGAAAGTTACTATAAAGATTAAATAATTAAATATATTAATCGTATCTTTTAAAAGATTTAAAAAATTAATTTTATAATATTTAAAAATTCAATTATATAATTAGTAAAATATATATAATATAATATATTTTATTATTTATATTTAAATTTCTTTATATTCAAATTTATTTATTTAATCTACTATTATTATCTAGTAAAATTTTAATAATTTAAAATATTAATTTTTATTATAATTCCGGAAGATATTTAATTTATAAAGAATTGATATTCCAGTTTTAAATAAAGTTTATTTATATTTTTATATTTATAAAATGAATCAAAATTATTATTAATTTATATAGAAAAAGAAATTTAAACTAGAAAATTAATATATATACTTTTAATTAATCACTATTTATTTGTACTACATCAGTTAATTTATATATATTATTTTTTATTTTATATTTTTTTATTTTCATTAATAATTCTGATATTATTTACTATCTAAAAAAGAAAAATAATTAAAGGCAAAAAATATTTTATATATTTGAAAATAAAATTAAAAGCTTATTAATATAAAAACCCTATTTATTATGTAATTTATATGAAATCTTTATTATAATATATATAATTTTTATAATAAGTATTAATGTTTTTATATTTTTAAACTTTTATGAAAATCTATATTAATTGTTAAATATTTTTAATTATATTTAGAATTTTTAACTTATTTTTATCTAATATTAAATAGAAAAACTTATTAATGTTTTAATAAAATAATATAAGTAAGTAGATAGTATTAATAAAATATTTTTTTAATTACAAACTAATTTATATAGATATCTTTAATAATAAAATTAAAATATTCTTAAACTTTTTATATTTTAATGTTAGCAAGTATATTAAACCTATTCTTCTAAGTATAATAATGAAATAAAAAAAATTATATTAAAGATCTATAATAAAACAATAATAAAATTTTATAATTATTATTAATTTTTTATTATATACTATACTGGTAATTATTATATGATAAATATTTAATAAAATCAATTATTTATAATTAAATATAAAAAATAATATTTTATTAACTGGCTGAAAAATAGTATACTATTTAAAAAATATTTTATAATTAAAAATAATTTTTAAATGTATTTTCATAGTATTAATTTAATTTAATATAATTTTAAATTTATTATATAAAAATAATATTTAATATATATTATTTTACTATGGTAAATTATCTTTATTAAGTTTTTTAAATATTTTTAAACTAATCCTTTTCTACCCTAAATTAAATTTAATAATATATAATATATATTCATTAATATAATTATTTAAAAGTCTATCTAAATCTTTATTTAAAAACTAATATAATTTATTATTTTTATAGATAAAACTATTAATAAAAATAAGATTTTTAATAATTAATAAATATTTATAAATTATTTTCAATATATTTATATTACAGAAGTCAGTTCTAATATAATTTATAATTTTATTGATATTTATAGTTATTATATATAGAATACTATTTTATTATATAATATTAATTTAACTTCTTCTAATAATTATTATAATTCTTATTTATATAATATTTTAATATTATTTAGATAATTAGAATATATTTTTTATTCAACTACAGTTTAGTATATTATTTATTAAATATATTTTTAAAATAAATATATATACTAGTAATCCTATTACTATTTTTCATATGAAATTTAAATAAATGTTTTTTAAACAATATTATATCGTATATATATTGTTCTATTATTTTTAATATATTTTAGTATATTAAACTCTTAAAATAAATGTCTTATTAGATTTAAAAAACTTTATTTATATATTAATATAAATATCATTAATTATAAAACTTTTATGATTAATTGTATTATTAATTTTATTATTAATTTTATTATTAATTTTATTTAATATATTATTATAATATTATTATATAAAAGTTCTAATTTTTTATCTAATAGAAGCCTAAATTAAATTATATTATTAAAACTATTTTATATATAATGAAATATACATTAATATTAATAATTATTAATATTAGATAATTATAAAAATACAAAATAATATTTTATTAATTATCACTTTATATTTGAATTTATTCTACATAATATTTTATAAATTATTTTATAAATATTAATTTTCATTTTTTAAAATTACAAATATACTTATATAAAACCAGTGTTTAGATATTATGTTTATATTAATATTTTTATAAATAATAAATATATTCATATATAAAATACTAAACCTAATTAAAAATAAGTTATTAGTAATATAATTTATTATTTTATACATCATTAATATTATAGTTTAACATTTTTTTTATATGAGTCATATAAGATTAATTACAATTATTACTATATTTAAATTTAATTAATATTTATTTATTATAGTATAGATCTTTTAATTTTTTAAATAAATTCTAATATTAATATAATATTATTAAAGAATATTATTATATATAAGAAAAATTTTAATTTTAATATTATATAATAGTACTAAATAATTATTAAAAAATTTATACTATAATAAATATATCGTAATAAATTTAATATTAATATAATATATATTTTTATAAAATATACTAGAGCTTGTACAGACTGGAATTAACTATTAAATATATTTTATATTTTATTTAGTCTAATAGTTTATAGAGAGAAGAAAGGCTCTAAAGTAGAAAGACAGGAGACTTACTATCTATAGTAGTACTAGACCTAAACAGAAGTATATATATACAGGTACAGTTTTAATATATATTTTTATAATATTTAGAATAAACCTATTCTTTTCATCTGTATAAAATCTAGATATATATTTTAAAATATTTTATATATTTATTAATAATTTAGTAAAATTATAAACTTTTAATAACGGTAGAGACTTAGTAAGTCTATTAATAATATTTTTATTATTATTAATAATAAATATTTTAATTAAATTCTTTCAATATAATTTTTTAAAAAGAAGTAGCAGAAATCTAGATGTTTTAGAAATTTAAAAATTAAAATAACCGAATATTTCTATTAGAATTTATAAAATTAATTTAAAATTATTTACTTAATTTTTATTTTTAGTAGATTTTTAATTACAGATTAATAAAATATTAATTTTATATAAAAAATTAAATTTTATTATTTTTAAATTTTTATTAATATATGCATTTTATAAAAAACTAATTATATACTTCTTATAATCATAGAAACTATTATATTTATAAAATAAAATTAATTTATTAAAGATTTTTAATTTAAATATTATCACAATATTATTAAAAATTTCTAATTAGTTTTTTTAATAGATAAACAAATAATAATATTATTAATATATATAATTAAAATATAATTTTTATTAATAATATTAATATAAAAACAGTAATCTTCTATAATATATATTAATTTAAAATTAGGAATAATTAGATTAAAATTCTTATACTAAAAAACATTTATTTATTTTAAATTGTATAATACTTAGATTAAATAATGAATATATTTAAAAATGTTTAAATTAATGTTTTAAAGTCTGTAGATTATTTTATATAATAATTAATATTAAATTTGTAATAATTTTTATAAATAATCCAGCAGATTTAATATTAAAATATATTATTATTAAAAGTAGGTTAATTATTATATATTTATTTATCTAGAATAATTATTATAATTACTAGTAAAATATTATTTTATTATTATTCAAATAAATTATAAATATAGTTTTATTTATTTTAAAATTAAAATCTATTATTAATAATAATTCTTTTTATTATTTATTATTAAACTCTTTTTAAATTAATAATAATTATTATTATAAATAAAAGCTTTTATAAAATAAAAGAAACTTTTAATATTAATAAAAGTATCAAGAAATATAATTATATAATATTCAATTTTATTATTTTATTATTTTTATTGGCTTAGTACCTATTTTAAAAAAACTTTAATTATTTTTGAATACTGATTAGGTTACTACTATATTATTAAATTTGAATTTCTTTAAATTAAAGATTTAAAAGTTTTAAATATTACTCCTTTTATTTATATAACAATAAATTCTAGTATTTTTATCAACTATATTATAAATATAAATATTTAGTATTTTAAAATTAATATATATTACATACCAAAGTTTCTATAAATTATATATTTAAAAATCTAGAGTTTTTAAAAACCCTGTCTAGTATATAATTATTTATTATATTGATATATTATAGATATTGGTTTTATATATAAATTATATAATTAAGCTGAATTATAAAAGTAGACTTTATTAGTTATTAAGTAATCTACAGAGCCCCTGCCGACCCTGATCCTTGATATAAATTATTCTTAACTTTATTATCTCTCATTAGAAACTATTATATAAACTCTTAATATATATTTAATATAATTTTAATAATTAGTATTATTATATAATTTTTATAATAGACTTGATTATTTTTATTTAAGGTTCATCCAGGATTTTTATTTACTGGATTTATTATAATATATTTTATTAATTTTATTATTTCTAATTTTATTATTAGGAAATTAATTACTATGTAAATATAAATTTTTAATATTTAATTTTTTAAAATTCTGATTTTATTTATAATATATATTTTCATAATTTATTAATTTTATACTATAGTTTATTTTTGTTTTAAAAACTAAATATATAATATTATTAAACTTATCTTTATATTTAATATATTTAAATATATTTATTGGTTTCCATTAAATTATGATTAACTTTAATGTTATATTTCTTATATATACAGCTACGTTTCTATAATAGATAGTTTATATAGAGAGAGGTGCTATTATAGTCTGTATGATATATTTTAAAAAGTTTATATACTGGCTCTTACAACTAAAATTATTTTATATATTATTATTAATAATATTATATATATTATAAGTTATAGAACATCTTATAAAATAGTAGTATATTTTTAGATTATTTAAATTAATACAGCTTATTCTGTTATATTAATATAATTTTTACTTTAATTATTTTAATTAATATTTAGATTTCATTATTAATATAAAAGATTCTGAGCTAGTTAATTAATACATTTTATACTTTACTTTCCAGCTAATGAAAGTTTTAGAATTAATATAATAATTTAATATATTTTAAATATTCAAGTTTATAAACTAAAATTATTTTAATTATAATTTTTGAACTTCTAAAAAAATAAGATCATTAAAAAAATATCATTATAAATTAATTATTTTACTTTAATATTATAAAAATATATTATAATAAATAAAAAATATTATTTATATTTTTCTATATAAGTTACTAATTAGTTTAGTTTTAATTATACCATATACAATTTTTAGAAATTTATTGAATAATATTTTAAAATTATTTATTACAATTCAAAAAGCTAATTTTATATTTATTTTTAATAAGGTTTTAATTTTATTCTTATAATAAAAAATTATAAAAATAAAATTATAATAATAAAATTATAATAATAAAACTAAATATTAAAAATATTTTATCTATAATAAAAAGAAATATAAAATGTTTATTTATTATTTTATAAACTGTATATTATTATATACTAGAATTTAAACATGTATTAATTTATATTAATTTTAAGAATTAATTAATATTTTCTTTAATTACTTCTTTTATTTTATTTTTTATTTATTATATTCTACTAATAGTTTTAGATATTTAAATACTTATAAATCTAATAATAATATAATATAATATTTTTATTAATTTTTTATTAACTCCTGTATTAGTAATTGTTATATATTAAATAATTAATAAAATTAATAATTTATAATTGGGTATAGAAAATAATATTTTTATAAAATAGAATAATAATACTATATGTTATACAACTATAAATATATTTATTATTTACTCAAGAGATAATATATATAGTATTTAAAAATAAATTTATAATTAAAATTAATTTATTGATTTAGTATAGTTTTAAATTTATTAAATATAAAAAGTATTTAATATATATTATTTCATTAAAATTAAATATCTTTACTAAATTTACTAACTTTTTTAGAACTTTTAAATAATAAATCTGAGTATAGTAAAATCTAGTTACTTTTAATAATACAAATTAGAATAATTATAATTATAGTTATAATAATTATTACTAAAATTAGTTTTAAAGGATTTTAAAAATTTAATAATTAAATATATACTAATTAATTTTATAATAATAAATTCTATTAATATAATAATATTATTAATTATGTAAGTAATAATAGCTATATTAATTAAAATAATACTATATAATTATAAGACTTATAAAATGAGTTACATTGATTATTTTAAGTTATTTAAATATAAAGCAGCTTAACTATAATAAATTATAATAATAGATTATAAAGCTTATATAATGAATATAATAGTTATAATAATTATTAATTATAAAATTGTAATTATATTTATATTATTATTCTATATAATTATTTTTTGAAAATAAGCTTTTTAATAATTAATAAAAATTTATAAATTAATCTAATTATATAGATATTATAAAACATATTTTATAACATAATACTATTTATAAAATAATACTATTTATATAAATAATATAAATTATTTCAAAATTATTATAATTCTAATTTGTATAATATTTATTATTTGAAGAATTAAAATATATTCTTATTAAATTCTAGTTTATTATTATTTTCTATTAAATATACTATTAAAACTTTATATTAAATAATTAATATTTTAAATATAATATAAGTACTATAGCTGCCATTATTAATATTATTAATATTCTTTTTAAATCTAATATAATTTATATTATTAAGTTTATTATCACTAAATCTAATAGATTATTTATAACTACTAATTTATATATATAATATATAGTAATAAATATAATAAAACTTGATATTATAATTATTTATAATAAAATATATTTTAATATAAAATATTTATATAATATTATTAATATTATTTTTTAAGTATATTTCTAATATAAAGCTACATACTGGTAATTATACTAATATTTTTAATATTAGATTTTAATATATTTTATTAAAATACATTATTTTTTATACATAGGTTTTACTATTTTTAATATAGATTAATATATTTAAATTATTATATAAATCTATTTTATTCAACTTATAAAATTTATTTTATTTCTTAGTATAAATATTATTATATAATAATATCTTATTTTTTATAATAAAAATTTAAGTCTAGTTATATTACTATAGAATTTATTTATATGATGAAATATATATTAATATTAATAAATATTATAATTTAAATATTTATAAAAATTAATAATAATATTTATGCTAATAAATAAATTCAATTTTATAAATTGAATAAAATATATTGATATAATAATTTCAATATATTATTATTTTCATTAAAATTATGAATATATTGATTGAAAGTCTAGTTTTTCATTATTATCAACATTTTAATTTATTTATTAATAATATATATTTTAATTTATTTATTAATAATATATATTTTAATATATATATTACCGAATATCTTTAACAATTATATTATTTAATATAGTTCAGTATTTTATATATTATTCTTATTATATTTTATTATATAAATTATACAAATTACATAAGATTAATAATACTTATTATTATATATAGATTTAATTGTTATATACTTACTGTATTACAGATTATTTAATTTTCTAAATAAAGTTTAATAAGAATATAGTACTTTTTAATAATATTATTCTAAAAAATAAAAATTATAATCTTAATATCATAGAATAGTGTTTTAAAAAATCATATAAAAACGCTTTTAAAATTAGAAATAATTTATATTTAAATTATATATATATTAATTAAATAAATAAAATTCTAAAATTCTAAATTAAATAATAATCATTTTATATGAGATATAATTTTATAATTATTTATATATTATTATAAGTAATATTATTTATTTATTTTACTAGTAATATATTAAATATAATTATTACAAAAGTTTTCAATAATATATAAATTATCTAATACTATATATATATAAACTTATTTTTTAAAACTTTTACTTATATTTAGATTTATATTAATAATATTATTATTATTTCAGATATTTTTAATAATTATATTAAATATTTATATAAGATTTATTTCTAATTTTTTAAATTAATATTAAAATTAAATTTATTAAGCTTTACATTAGAATTTTTATAGTAAAGCATTTTAAGTAATATATTAATTTATTTAATTTAATTATATCTACTATAAAACCTAAAATTATGTAATATTCAATATTATTAAAAATATTAAATAATTGAAATATTATATTAGTTTTTATAATATTAAGATTATTATAATATTTTATTATAAAATAATACTATTCTATATATTATTTAATAAATATAGAAAAAAATTGTTTAATAATTTATATTTTAATTTTAGTAAAACTAAATATTAGTTATATCTAATTCCGAAGAAAAAATTTATTTAAAAAACTTATTTTACATATTTCAATTTTATATAGTAAGTTTATATAAATTTCAATATTTTTTATATAAATTACAAATTTTTATTTTACTATATTTATTATAATTATATATATAAATATTAATTTGAACTATCTATTTAAACAGCTGTTAGACTAATCATATTTTTTAATTAATTATTAATTAAAACTAAATAATTATATTAATATACTGAATTAGAAATATATTATTTTAGTCAGTTTTTATATAAGATTTATTATATAATTAATAATATTATAGTATTCATTATTATATATACTGATTAATTAATAATTATTTGAATTATTTATTAATTATTATTTAATATTATTATAAGTACATAATTCAATCTATATATAGTGTATATAGATTATTATATTTAATAATTTTCAATTAAAATATATTATTATCCTAGTATTTCTAACATTATTATTAATATTTATAAATTATTTAACTATACTGGTTTAATTATGTTACTATTTTAATCTTTAAGTATTAAATATAATATAACTGTACAGTAAACCGGCAGTATAGTAAACTGCTGTTTTTTACTACAACTACTACTAAAAAATTAGAACTTTAACTATTGATTTTTAAATTAGTAAGTATTCTAAAAAAAATAATTATATAATATAAAAAAATATCAAATATCAAAACTATTAAAAAAATTTAATAAAACTTTTATGATATTATAATTTTATAAATATCAATAATTATAGTTATATAAGATTCTAATACTAGACGGTTTTCTTAACTTAAATAAATAATATATATAATAATATAAATTATTATTTTATTTATATCAAATACTTATATCTAAATATATAGTTAACTGTTTTTTAATAATAGTAGTTATGGTAAGAAACAGCTGTTCAGTATTATAGCAATTTAGTATCCAGTTATATTATAAAATATATATTAATAATTTATATATTAATATAAGATTTTTTACATATTATATATTAATTAAACTTTTAATATCTATAAATATATTTATTTTTTTATTTTAAAAATAATAATATATTTCATATAATTAAGATATATTTTATTATTTATAACAAATTATCAATATATTTATATATTTTAATAATAATATATTATTTATTAGATAATATATTTTATTAATGAGTTTTAATAATCAAAGTTATATAGTTTATTATAGCATATTATATTATTTGATTTATTTGAAATTATTCTAATAGATTTTGTTATAGGTTTATTACTATATATATACTAAAAAAATCTTAACTAAACTTTTATGATTATAAATGAATTTACTAAATATATTAAATCTATTTCTTGTTTCTATAAATAGAAAGCAGAATATTAGAAATATAGTTTTAGTAAATATATATAAATTTATAATTGAAATTTATTGTTTATATTTATTTTAAATAAAGATATTTATTTTATATTTACAGTAGAGTATAATATACTTATTAATTATCTATAATATTAATAATACTTCAGTAATATATATTATTATATACATATTATAAAAACCAAAGTTTAGATAATATAAAAAATGATATTTTATTAAAACCTTAAAGATATTAATATACTTAAAATATTATTATTATTCTAGTATTTATTATTTTCTATAGATAAATATATTTTTAAAAATTTAAAAATTATAATCCTTATATATATATATTATATAATTATAATGATTTTAATTAGATTATTTAATTATCTATTATTAACTTAATATCTAATTTATCTATTAATAAATCTATTAAAATATTTTTATATAAATTAATATTTAGTATTATTCTATAGTATTTTATATATAAATGCTATTATAATTAAAATTATATATCAGTATTATTATAATTAAATAATAATATATATATATATGAGTTTTACTGTAAATATATTAAATTATTATTAAAATTATTAAATATAAATTATACTTATAATTATCTAGATTATTTCTAATTAATAAATAAATATATAATTTTATTTATTATATTCAAATATCTTTTTATAGAGTATTTATAATATAGCTTTTGTTATATAATTAAAATCTAATTTTATTATATTTATTAATACTTTTTATTTTGTAGATATTATTATCAGTAATAATATTTTTTATTTTGTAGATATTATTATCAGTAATAATATTTTTATTTTTAAATATATTATATTATTTTTCATTAAATAATATTAAATATTTTAATAATAGAGATTACTATAAAATTAATAAACTTATTATAATTTATATTATTTATTGGAACAAATATAGTTTTAAAAATTATTAGTAACTATTTATTAAATATATTAATATTTTTAATTTTATTAATAATTTTAAAACCATTTAATAAGCTAGATTCGTTTTTTCTTAATTTTAGAATTTTACTCTGATTAATTTATTAATAATTTTAGATTTTTATTATAATTAATCTATTTTGTTTTATTATTTTCTTCTATCTTTCATATCTCTGATAGTTTTATACTTATATTATATTATATTATCTAAATTAAATAAATATATTATTTATCTTAAGGACCTCGGGTAGGTTTTTATTTATTTTATTTTATAGTATTCCTATATATACAGATATTATATATACTAGTTTATATTATAGATGGCTTATATAGAAATAGTATTATTATAGTCTGTATAATATATTTTAGCAGAGTCTATATGACGGTCCTTACTACTATAATTATATTAGATATTATTATATTTATAAAGCAATAAAGTAATAATCTATTTATTTATATAAAACAAATAAATTTAGAAATTAATTTTAAAACTAAATATAAATCAAAAATAAATCTAATTTATAAAATATTATTTATAAAATATTATTTATAAAGTAGCAAATCTTTGAAAACTATTTATAAATATATTTTATATAAATATAAATTTTAATTTTGAAATTCTTTTTTAGAATATCAGTCTTTTTTAAAAATAAGAATAGAATTTTATAAATATATATTAATTATTTAAACATTTAATAAATAATTAGAAATTACTATTTATTAGTATAAATTAATTGATATATTATTTAATTTATATATCAATTAATTTATAATTATATTTTAGTCTACTTAATTTGAGTTTTATAAAACTTACTATTAGATGCAGATTATAATAAATTATAAAAAAAATATTTTTCAGATAAAATATAAGCTATTTGAATATTTAATTAATTTTCAATATAAATATTATTTTTCTAATTTTTTTAGAATTATTATATATTTTTTAATCTCTTTATTATTAAATATTTTTAAACAGTATTTACAAACTTATTTGTTTTCTAAGTTTTATTTATATATTTGTTTATTAGTTTTATCACTATTTTAATTTTTAAAATAATTAAAGTTTTAAAATATATTAATTTTATTTATTATTTAATACCAAATTTTTTAATTTCTATTTTTATATTTATTTTATTTAAGTATTTAAAAAATTTAATTTTATTCTATTTAATATATTATATAATATTATAATTTATACTTACTAAAGAATTGTATTAATCTAATATTAATATTTATTTATTTATTTCTTATACTATATTTTTTTATTAAATATATTAATATAAAATTATTACTACTGCTTCTATACTCTGCTTTTTTTATTTTTTTTAAATTAAGATTATTATATCTTATCTGTTTTAAATAATTAATTAAACTAATTAATTAATTAAATATTAAAAATATAGTTTTTGATATTATTTTTAAATTATATTATTTATTTTAGCTTCTGTTATTTTCTTAATATTTATAAATCTTAAATACTAGACATCTAAATTACTACTGCTGCCAGTAATATTAATTAATTAATTAAATATTAGTAATATTATATTAATTAGTATTTGTATAATTTATAAAATAATTATTTTTTAATATATTAAATAGATTAGTTAATATGTAAAAATAATAAAAATATATAAGAGTTAATTGAAATTATTATTATTATTATATATTATTATAGTAAGAAAATGTTTATTATAAAAATAAATAATTATATATAATATAAATATGTTTTCTAATTTATTTATTACCGTACTAAAAATAGTAATTAGAAAACAATTAATTTTAATCTTATTAATTTCATTTTTATTTATAATTTATATATCTACTGACTACTATCTGAATTATATTATAATAAATTATAATTTAAAAATATAATATAAATTATATTTATTATAGTATGAATTTAGTTTTTAATATTATTTAAAAATATTAAAAATATTTATTTATCTATTTTAATAGTCTAGCTGTAGCTTTATCTCCTAGCTGTATTCAAAATATTTAAATTATATTAAAACTAAAACATAATATTATTTAAATTAATTTAAGAAACCTGATATATTTTTAATAGACTTCTAGACTTTTTATATATTATTATTTAATAAATAATTTTATTTATTTATTATTTATATCTTATAAATATCCTATTAATTTATTACTCTAATTTACTATTAATTAATATTTTATTAAATGAATATAAAATTTCCAGTTATATATATTATAATTCTAGAAATAAAATATAAACTATTAAATAAAAATACTAATATTTGAAAACTAATATAAATTTATAGGGTTATATTCTCTATATATTATTAATTAAATATTTTCTAAATAATAATAATTCGATTTTAGATTAGATTATATAATTAAAATATTTTTTGATTAAATAATTATTTTATTAAATTATTATTTTATTATTAATTTAATATAAGTGGTTAATTTTAGTATTTATTATACTAGATTATTATTATAATTTTATGTTTTTAAAAATATAATTTTTAAATATGTATTATTAAATTAAAATCTTAGTTTAATTTTTTATTATATTTATTTTATAAGAAAAACTAGACTAGATAATATTAATTTATAATTATAAATAAACTTTTATTGGTATTTTATTCAGAATAAGTTTTATAATATCATATATAATATTATTATATCTAAATTAATTTATTAGAAATTAGTAAGTCTAATTATTCTAAAAACCAATTCAATAAATTTATAAATAATATTCTAGTATTTAATATTTTATTTTATATATTAATTAATTTAAAAATTAAATCATATATAATGAATAATATTTTATAAAACCTAATATGATAATACGAAACTATCTAATATTAATTAATAAAAATATTATATATGTTTTAAAATTAAAATTATATACTTATAGATTAATTTTATAAATTCTAATATATTAATATTTTTAAAATAAAATTAATATAATATGTATTTTAGATAAATATTCATAATTACTAAAATTATATTTAATATTGTCTTATTTGATTTATTTTGAAATATATTTATAATAATGTTTATTATAGATATATTAATTAATTTTTATAAAATTAAAAATAAGTTAAATTTACTGTAAAATATATATTAGTAAATTAAGATATATTGATATAAATTAAATATTTTAAAATAAGTATAATTTATTAATATTTATATTATATATTTTCTAGTACTTATTATTTTAATAATAATTTTTTAAAAAATATTATAATAAGTTTATAGAATCTTTTATTTAATTATATTAATAATTAATATTAGTATATAATCTTTATACTCAATTAAAATATTTTTATTTCAATTTTATTTAAGATCTCTATCTGCTAAATATATTATAATATAAGTTTTAATATTATATATAATTTTATTAATTTTTGCAATACAAAAAATAAATATATTATTAGTTGTATTAATTTTTGTTTCTATTATTTCTAAGCTAATTATTATATAAATATACATTTATAATATTAAATATTCTAGCTTTATTTATAATATATATATATTATTTTTATAAATTACTATTTTAATATAATAATTTATTTTTATTTATAAATAGATTTTATTTTTAATTTATTTGAAATATATTTGTTATTTTATATAAACATTTTTTAGTAGACATAAAATTTGAGTATTAATTAAATATACTAATTAGATTAAATTTCCTTAATTAATATTCAATAATAAAAATAATATAGTAAGTATATTTATTTAATTAATTTAAAATTTAATTTTTTTCCGAATAATACTAAATAATATTTTTAAATTATTATAATCTTATTTTATTATAATTAAATATATATATTTTAAAGATAGTAATACTACTGTTTAATAGTCTTTATAATAAGACATAAGTTTTAATTAAGTATATAATATATTTTTATCTTAGTTTTTTTTTTGAATAAATAATAATATACTAGATGCTATTCTATTATAATTATATTATATACCGGAGTTTCTACAGATTATATATTTAAATATCTTGAGTTTTTAGAACATATACCCAGTACTGCTTATTATTTTATATAAAGTTTTATTAATTATATATATTCTATACAATATAGCTGAAATATAATAATAATCTTTATCTACTATAAAATAGTCTACGGAAACTCAGTTGCCTCTAATTTCTTTATATAATTATTTTTAACCTTATCTTTCTTCTATAAAGACTAATATATTATATCTGATAATATATTTATAATAATTTAGTAATCTGTATTAATACTAATATTATTTTGTTTTCTGAAGATTTATTCTAGTTTTTATAATATTTTTCGTTTATTTTATGAATTTATTAATTAAGAAAATTATATTATAAATTTTACTAGTTATAATTAATAACTTGTTATTAATAGTTTGAGCTAGCTGAACTAGAACATTATTTTATTCTATTTTATTATTATACTATTATTTTAGTAATTTATATAATATAAATTCCAAACTATTTTATAATTTTTTATAATTTTTATATCTAGGTAATTAGAATATGAATAGATTTATTTTAAATTATATTACATAAATATTCTTATATCTAGCAAATCTATATTTAATAGATTATAATTATATTAAATATGTTGGCTATTAAAAATCTTTTTTTAAATTTTATAATATTAAAAAAGATTTTTAATATTACTAGATTAAAATAAATTTTTAATATTACTAGATTAAAATAAATTTTTAATATTACTAGATTAAAATAAATTTTATATTTTTTTATTTTTATAAGAAAACCTCATTAAATATAAAATATAAAAATAAAATATGTTTTATATATTAAATCTAGTACTATTATAATTTATAATTAAAACTATTATTAAAAGTTTTATTATTATTACTAAATTAAATATAGGAGTATTATTTATCTAGTATTAATTACTGTACTATCTATATTATACTAAGCTACTATTTCTACCAAATATATAAATTTATATATCCCTATTATAATTAAATAAAGTTTATTTTTATAATTAAAATTAATTGTTTCTAATATATTAAATTGTTTTTGGATTTTTATATTATACAGCTTAGAATTATTATATATATTAAATAAAATAGCTTTTACTATTTCTTCACTTAATTAATTAATAAAGAATAATAGATAAAAATATCTGAAAATAAAATAAACAAATATTTATTTTTCATAAATAATTATAATATAAAATAAAATTTAAAAAAATATATATATTTAAGAAAATATATTTAAAATTTATTATATAAAATATTTATTTTATATTGGATTTAAATTTAATTTTAATATAGTAATCTTATATAAAATAAATAATTATTTATTAAAGAAGAAATTTTTGAATTATTAATATAATTTTTGTAAATGTAAGATTGAGCTTTTCGGATATTATTTCTAGATATTATTAATTTAATAAATATAAATAAGATATAGATATAAATAGTTTTGTAATAAATAAAACCCTTATTCAATATAATAAATAAATATAAATAAAATATAGTTTTATATTATATAAATATTATATTTATTTATATTATTACTATCATCTCTAATACATAACTATATATCTAATAATTCAAAAATAGATAATATAAACTATTTTTAGTACAGTTTTATAAAGAAATTATTATTAAATACAGTAGTAATTATATATATTTTAAAAATATTTCTATTTTTATTAACTATATTAAGAATATTATTATTTTAAAAAAATAATTCCTAATTAAAAATAATTTTTAAATTTATTTATACAAAGCTTTTTTTATATAAATTATTTTAAGATTTCTAAAAAATAAAAACAAAAACCATTTTCAAATTTAATTATATTTTTAGATTTAATAGATATTTTAAATTTAGTAAGTATACTATATTCAGAAAATTTGAATTATTATAATATAATTATTTTAATATATAAATTAAGAAATTTATATAAATTATTATATAAAATATTTATAATATTAATATTAATAAAGCTTATATTTAAATTAATATAATTTAACATTATTTCAAATTTTGACTTTATTAATTTATACTATAATCTATAATATTATTAATTCAATTTTTAGAATTTTATAATAACTAGATATATATTTAAAAAGCGTTTATAATTAATTATAATAATAATAATAATAATTTTTAAAATTAGTTTTATAAATTATATTATAAAAAGTTTAAAACTAATATATATTTTAATAATTAATATTTACTATAATAATAATAATTAAGCTAATTCAGAGTAATAGTATTTATTAATTTAAAAGATTATTAATATATTAAAAATAAGATAATATTAATAATAATAATTAATATATAAAAGTATATACTATAAATAAAATATTTAATAAATTATAAACTTAATGATAAAATATATATATATTATTAATACTTATTTTTTTAATATAATTATTATTATTATATCTACTATATATATAATTTTTATTTATATAATAATACTAGAACTATAAATATATGTTAAGAATAATTCTAATAATAGATTAAAAAATACTAATTTAAATTTCACTATTTATTTAAAATATTGTACATTAAAGATAATAATAGCTTAATTATTATAAAATATAGTTATTAAATTATAATCTATAATATTAAATATATTTTTATTATTATTATTTATATAAATTACAGTTTAATTTTTTTCTTTAATATTTTATTCTATTTTTATACATAAAGTACGACCTGTATATAAAATTAAATTAAAAAAAATTGTTGTCTTCTAGTTACTACAGTAATGATTAATATTATGAATATTATTTATTATAATTATAATTAATTTAAATATTATATAAAACTATAAATTAATATATTTAAATTTAGATTATTTCTTTATAACTATATTAATATTTTTTATTCTGTTTATTAACAATATAACTATTAAGAATTTATTTACTAATATTAAAATATCCAGTATTAAATTAAAATAGAAAACTATTTACTACTCTATTTAGTATTTATTTTTTTAATATATATTAATATTAATTGATCTAATTTTATTAAGATTATATTTAAAATATATATAATTTAAAATACAAATTTTTAACCTAATTAATTTTTAAATAAAATTTAATAAATAGTAATTATATATTATAATAATTTTGTTTTTTTTATTATTTCTTAATTCAAATTATATTAGGTAATGAATATTTATATATATATGATATAATATATTTTATTCATTTCATATACTAAAAAATATATATTAATTAAGATTAAAGTAATACTATTAAAAAATTAGAATTTATTATTTTTAATTTT
>KZ825971.1:0-43545 GCA_003184645.1 Aspergillus ellipticus CBS 707.79 | reverse complement strand
TTTCATTAATTCTGATTTATTTTATTTAACCTATTAATTATTTAAATATATTGATTATAGGTTTTTATTATATATATCTAGACTTTATTTCTAATTTTAATTATATTATAATATATTATATTAAAAATTATAAAATTAATTCAATACAGCAAAATATACATAAAAATATTAGGATTAAAGCTTTAAATAAGAATTCAATATAATTAGAGTATAAGGATTTTAATTATTTAATTTTATATAAATTATAATATTTTATTAAATATATTTATTTTATTAGTACTATTATATTCTATAATAGTAATTTTACTACTATTCTTTATTTATATTAAATTCTTAAATTTTATAATATCTGGATTTTATTTAATAAGCTTAATATTAATATTATTAATATTCTTGAAGACCGGGTAATTAAAACTTTATTTAAAAAAAATTAAAATACCTTTTTACAAAACTTAAAAATATATAAATTTAAATCTAAAATTATATTATAATTAATAAAATATATTTCTAGTATTTAATTTATATTTTTTATTTTTATTAATTTTATACTAAATAAAACTTAAAATATTTAATATATTTAATATATTATAAAATATTTTTTATATTTAGTTTTTATATATTTTTTTAATAATCTAAATAATTATATATAAAGTTTAATATTTTATATAAATATTCCAGATTTATAATATACTATATTAATAACAAATATATTTATATAAAATGTTTTGAACTTTTTTTTTTAAATATAAATTTAATTAATATTATTTTTTTAATTATATTTTTACTAGTATTAAGTTTCATTACTAGGATATTAATATTAAAATATTTTATTTAATATAAAGTTTTAAATAATTATAATAATATTTAATCTAAACTGCTGATATTTTATTAACTACATATATTAAATATTTTAATTTTTATTTTATATAATTTTTATAATATATATAATTTTTATTTTATATAATTTTTATAATATATATAATTTTTATAATTTTTATAATTTTTATTATTTTAATATTATTAATATAATAATGAATATTCTATTGTAATTTTTAACTTTGAATATATTTTTATAAATTTTTAGTTTTAATAAATGTTTTACTGATACTAATATTTATTTTATGGTTAATATTTATACTAGTTATATAATAATAAATTTATTAATTTAGAAAATAATTCTATATCTATTTATAATATTTTATTTATTATTAAATTATCTGATAAATTTGAAATAAAGATTTACAAAATATATTGGAATAATTATTATATATAAGTTTTATTATAAGATATTAATTATTTTAATAATATTATAAAACTATATTCATTGTTATATATAAAATATTGTAATTCAAATAATAATCTACAGTTATATTTTTTAAATACGTGTCATTTTATAATATAAATATTCCATTTTATATATAATAATTAGATTTATTAAAATATCAATAATTATATTCATATTCTAAAAGATTTAATTATATATAAAATTTGTAAATATTTATAATAGCATATTAAATATTATTCTATTTTTCTATTTAATAAAATAAAATATTATAAATTATAGTAAGGGTTTAAATTAATTATTATTTTACTATTTTAAAATATAAAACAAGATATTTATAATTAATTATTAATATTTATAAATAAATTAACTTAAAATAATAAATTTATATTAAAATCATTTATTTATATTATTATTTATTAGAAAGAATATTTTATTATATATTTCTAAAAATATAACTTTAGTTTATTATAATAATATTTTTTAAAACTATTTATAAGTAATTTATAGAAACATAGTTTTAAAAGTTTTGTTTATTAATTGATTTTTTTTTATTTTATATTATCTATATACTAAATAATAAATAACTAAAATATATAATATAAACTCTGAAATTTATAATTTAATATAAATATATTAAAAACTATTAAATTAATTAATATATATTAATATAATTAATTATTTTTGTAATTAAAATTTTATTTAATATATCTACTAAATATAGCTTATAAAAAGTATTATTTGATATTAATATTTATTAATTATAATTACTAGTAAAATAATATTTTACAAGTACTAAAGATAATATTATAAGATTTTAATACTTAACTTAATATTTAAAAATTATATAAGTATACTATTATAATAATAATAAACCATTATTATAATTAAAATTATAGATGAATTAATTTTAATATTAATAATAAAATTCATATTTATTAATATAAATAATATACCATATTTATTCTTTATTATAAATTTTATAATTAAAAATTTATTAAAAATAAGTTTAGTTAATAATAGATTAAATTATTTCTCGGAATTACAAAAATTAGATATTCAATATTTTAATTAAAATTATTATTTAAATAAAAAATATATTTTATTTTATTTATTTTCTAATTAAAAATTATTAATAATAAGACTTTTTTTATTATTTATTAGAAATATAAATTATATATCATTAGTATTTGTATCTAAAATTATATTAATTTACTATACTATATTATATTACTATTTCAGAGTTTATTATTATTTTTATTTTTATTAGTTTAATACTCAGGTTTAAAAAATTCTGGTTTTTTTATTAATTAATTACTTTTTAATACTAATTAATCTGTTATTATATTGTTAAACTCTAGTGTTTTTAAATTAAAGTTTTAAACTTTATAAAAACTGATCTTTTTATTTATATAATAATGAATTATAATATTTATATTATAATGTAATCCCTATAAAATCTAGAATTTCTGATTAATTTATTATATTCTGTATGTTTATTAATTTAATTTTTTTTATCTATAAATTCCGATATTTTTAATGACTGTACTATAAATACAGATATTTATTTTATTAAAGTAAATATATATTATAGACTAGAGGTATTAAAAATTATATATTTAAAAATCTAAACTTTCTAGAATATATATATAGTATTACCTACTATTTTATATAAGATTTTTCTATTTATATATATTTATATAGTATAGTTAAAGTACAGTAATAATCTTTATCAGCTACTACAGAACAGTCTACAGAATTACTACTATCTTTAATCTATTTATATAATTATTTTTAACTCTATCTTCTCTCTGTAGAGACTAATATACTATAAATCAAAAAATAATTATATAAAATAAAAAATATAAAATAAGTATTTAAAATTTAATTTATAATTATAAAGTACCATATTCTAATAATAGTATTAGTTAGAATAGAAATTTTAGATTATAAAATACATTCTTTATTTTGTTTATAAAAATAATTTTATAATTATAAATTTCTTTCTAATATTACTTTATTAATTTTCTAAAAACTTTATATTCTTATATTTTTATTAATATTTTATAAACTTTATTAAAATAAAATAAATATATAAATAAGTTTTAATATATTTATTAATTTAATTTAAAATGTAATAATTTTCATTTATTTTTATTTTACTTAAAATCTGTTAAATAAACTTATAAAATCTGAATAATATATTTTATCAATAAAAAATTTAGATTTAATTATTTTTATTATAATTTAAGATTTAATTATATAGGAATTTTTTTATATATATTTTTTATATTCGTCTTCAGTTTATAAATAGACAAAAATATTATCCAGATAAATAATATATCTGATATTAAAACTTAATAAATATATTTATAAAACTGAATAATATAATGGTGTATTTAAAATATCTATAACGGATATATAAAATACTTGTTTATTATTTTAATTTAGATCTAAGAATATAGATTATATAAATTAAGTTTAATAAAATATTTTACTTTAATAAACTAGGTTAATATTTTATTTATAAATACGAATAGATAGTAATTTCAGAATATAATTTTATTTAATTATCTATGATTTATATATAACTAGACGATTGTATTTTTTTAATATAAAAAAACTAAGTATCCTAGCTGGACATTATATAACATAAATCTAGTGTTTATTTGGTATTATAATAATGTAAATTTATGAACTCTTTAGCTTTGTTAGAATAAAATATAAATAAATTAAAAAAATTATTTATTTATTTATTTTAATTTTTATTCTATAATATATACTATAATAATCTTTAATAATTATAATTAGGTTTTTAAACTAATATTAGGAAATTTTATATAAACTTAAAATAAAAGATTAATTAATTAATTATTTTATATAATAGCTTTAGATATATAAAATATATAAATTTTAATTTTATAAATAATATTAAATATAGTTTTTTTATAATTCTATTGTCTATATTTCTAATTTATCTTTAGATTTATAATTAATAGTTATAAAATCTCTAGGGTTAGATTATATGTTTCTATATTAATTATATTAAAAAAACCAATATTTTGTAAATTATTCTTATAGTTTATTATTTTTGTGTCTATAGTATAATTATTATCTAATAAAAACTTTTCCCTATTAAGTATTTTAATTATTTAAACCCTTTTATTTATCTTTAGTAAATATTATTGAATTTATAATTATAATAACTAACTATACCATATTTACTAAATAGATATAAGAATAATAATATTAGAAATATTCTTAGATAAGTAAGACAGCTAACTAGATATACTACAGTAAAATATAGCTGTTATATATATTAAACTATATATAAAGAAGTATTATATTATATAAATATAATATATATAGATATTATATATACTAATTAGAAAGGATCATTATTTTTATAGTATATAAAATAAATAAATAATAATTTAATATAAAAATAATAAATAAAAATCAAAATAATGCAAATATTATTTATATTGTTAAATAAGAATATATATATATATTAATATATTTAAACATCTTTATATAGTATCTATAAAATTATAAATTTTTTAATATAATAGATATTCTATATATAATTTACAGGTACAACTTTTATCAAGTATATATTTAATAATAATCTATCTAATTTTATAATAGTTAGTATTTATAGTTTAATAATATTTATAAATAATTTTATATTTTATAAATTTATATCTAAAGGAATTAATATAAATCTTAGTATTAAAAATATATTTACTATTAGTATTTATATATAGAATGGATATTAATTATATATTAAATAATAAAAAATAGATTATGCTAATTTAAGTAATAATAAATTAATAATAAATAGAATAACTGCTAGCTATTTAGTTTAATTATTATAATTTAACATACATATATAATATAATATAATTTTACTAATTTATATATATTATTCAGATTAATTATTAATTTATAAATAATATATAATATAACATATTATATATACTTAAAATATTTAATGAATAAATTTTATTAGAGCTCATCTATAAATTACTTATTATGATTAAAAATAAATATAAATAATAGATTTTGATTATATAATTATATATATTAAATTTAAATATAATTTTATTACTCTAGTTTCTATAGGGAAATATTAAATTTAATATATTTAATAAATTTATTTCTAAAAACAATTAACTAGTTGTATAATTATAATAAATAATAAAATTATAAATAATTAAAATGTATTTAATAAAATTTTAATACCTTTAATTATTATAAATAAATTTAAAAACATTAGTAATTATAAACTCAGATTAATAAATCTAGAATTTAAGAATATTGAATAAAAAATAGTTATATTTTATATAAACTATATTATTATTTTTTAATATAATAAATAAATATAATATTAATATAATAAATTATTATAAAAATAGAATATTTTAAATTATATTTAATATAATTATTAGTATTATATATTTCTATAATTTAAATTTAAAGTTTTATAAATAATTCTATAAAGATATTAGTAAATATGTATAATTTAATTAAAATATTTACTTATATAATATATCTAAATATTATAAATAATATAGAATAATTAAATTCTTTAGTTTTAAGGTTAATAATATAATTATTAGAAAATAAAAAGAATTTAATAAAAATTATTATAATTTTTTAAAAGATATGGTAATTAATAAACTAGAAGAATTTAGAATTTAGATTAAGATTAAACTTATACATATATAGAATTAATTACTGGTTGTTTCATAATTTATATTTTATTATATTATATTATAAAATATAAGTTATATAGCTCAGCTAAGTATCTTACTAAACTAGTAATTAACTAATATACTCTGTACTGGGTTTCTGCCCTTAGCAGCCCCCAGATCTAATAACTTTATTATATATTTAGAAGCTTCGTTTTATCTTCTTCTATAGCTAGCTACTTTATTTATTCATATATTTATATTTAGAGATTTGTATAAGCTACAGTATGTTAGGAGTATTCGGAAGATAGAGTAATCAGTAAGTCAGGAGGATTCAGAGGTTAGGGTAATATAGAGGTTATATATATATAGAACTGATTATTATTCTTCTATAGTCTGTATCCTGCTGTATTATAATATAAAATATAAATTATTTAATTCAGCTAACTGTCTTATTAAATTAATAATTAATTAATATATCTTATACTAGTTTTCTGTCTCTAGTAATTTCTAGATTTAATTTTTTTTTTTTTTTTTTTTAAATTATATTTTAAATTCTTATTCTAGTATATATTTATTTATTAAATAATTTTTTAATTTATAATAAATTAGTTAAATAATTATTTATTATATTAAATAATACAAGAAAACTTAGTATATTCCGAAATAGTTTTATATATATTAATTAAATATTTAAAAAATCAAATTAATACGATTATTTATTTTTATTTTTAGATTATTTTATTTTAATTTAAATAACTATTTCCAATATACATTATTATTATTTTAAAATTATATTAATTAAATATATTAGTCTCATAGTTTTATTATTTATTTAATAAATAGTAAAAATAATATTTACTTATATTATTAACTAATTAATAAATAATCTTATATTTATTATATTTATTAGTTTATTTTGAATATAAATATTATTTTACAATTTTTATATTTTTATTTAATAATGTTATCATTTTCTTTAATTTTATGTATATATATTTTTAATTATTGTTATATATATTTTTTTTTATTTTTATTTTTAAAATAGTTAGATTTTGTAAATATATTAGGTTTATTATATATAATTTAATTTTAAATATTTAAATTTTTATTTTTATATTTAGTTTAATTAGCTATTTAGAAAGTTTATTTTTATCTTGTCTAATATATTATATAATTTTGTAATTTATATCTACTAAATAATTATATTAATTTAATATTAATATTTATTTACTTTTTTATTTTCTATATTATTTTTATTTATAAAATATATAAATATAAGATTACTACTACTACTGCAGCTGCTGCTACTATAGGTTTTATTTTTTATTATTTTTTAATTAAGATTATTATATTTTATCTGCTTCAGACAGATACTATTTATCTATTTTAAAATTAATAGGTAATTAAATTAATTAATTTGATATTAGAGAAAAGGTTTTCAATATTATTTTTATATTATATAGTTTATTTTAATTATTGTTAATCTCTGTTATATTTATAAATCTTAAATCTTAAAGTTTTGAGCTACTACTACTGCTATTACTATTAGTAAACTAATTTAATATTAATAATATTTTATTAATTAAAATAATTAGTTTCTAATACATTAGATATATGAATTAATATATAAATATAATAGAAATATATATTATTTTAATAACTATTATTATTATATACTACTGTAGTATTCCAGATTTTAGTATAAATATATTTTATAATTCATGTATTATCAGACTAAATGTAGTAATTTTAGAGAAATTAATTTTATTTATTTTATTATTTATATTTTACCTAGCTGCTATCTAGATAAGGCTTTAGTAAATTATATATTAAAAATATAATATAAACTATATTGATTATTTTAGAAACTTTTTTTTAATATTATTTAAAAATTTATTTGAAAATATTAAAAGTATTAGATTTTTATATTTAGTATATCAAAATTATTTTATTTTATTATTTTATTTAATTATAATTATAGGCTCTATCTATACGTACAGTATTTAAAACATATTAAAATTAAAAAGTAATATTATTTAAATAAACTTCTAAAATGTTTATATATTATTATTTAAGAAAGAATTTTATTAATAAACTAAATATTTTATTTATTTCTTTCTTTCATTTAAACAAATCATTACTAATCTGCTATTTTAATTCATTATTAATAAAAGTTTATTAAATTAATATAAAACTTCCAGCTATATATAATATAATTCTAGAAATTAAATAAAAAGTAAAATTATTAATATTTAAAAAATAAGATAAGTTTATAGAATTATATTTTTTCGATATTAATAATTAAAAAAAAATAAAATAATTATAATCTAGTTTTAAACTAGATTATATAGTATAAATATTTTTTATTAGATTATTATTATATTTTTGATTTTTTAGAGAATATAGTCTATAGATATTTATTATTAAAGAGGAATTTCAGTTTATTTTTTTATTAAATTTATGTTATGAAAAAATTACATTAATTAATATTAGTTTATAATTATAGTATATAAATATTTATTAAGAAATTAGAATGTCAGTTCATTTTTTTACTAAATTTAATTTATAAAAACAATTGAATTAATCAATATTAATTTATAATTATATCTGAAATACTATTAATATTTTATTTAATAAGGTATTTATAGTATTATATATAATATTATTATAATTAAATTAAATCATTAAGAACCAGTGAGTCTAGTTATTCTAAAAACAATTAAAATAAACTTATAAATATTAATAATTATTCAAATTATATTAATTATTTCTATATTTTATTTATTCAAGAGCAAGAGTATAATAAAATATCACATAAATATATTAATTAGTTTTTATGAAATTAATAATAATTTAACTTTACTATAAGAAATATATCAGTATATGTTAATACATTAACAAAAATAATATATTATCATATCTTTCATATATATGTTAATCTCCAAATCTTTATATTATATATTTTTTAATATTTATTATTTCTAATAAACGTTTTTTAAAAAATTATAATTAACTTATAGAATCATTTATTTAATTATATTAATACTTCATATTATTATATAATATTTATAATAAATCAGATTAATTTTATTTAAATTTTATTTATTAAATTGATTATAATATGTCTCAATATTATATATAATTCTGTTATTTTGTTAAATATAAAAAAGTAATTATAATATTAATTTTACTAATTTTAATTTTAGTTTTTTTAACTTAATTACGATATAAATATAGATTTATAATATTAAATATTTTAAAATTTCATTTCTATTTATAGTATATACTTTATTGTTTTATATTTTATTTTTATTTATATATAGATTTTATATCTGTTTCAGAGAATAAATATAGTATATTATTTACATTATTTAAAATATATACATTATTTTATACTAGGTTTTAATGAAATTTAATTTATAAAATAAATAATAATCAAGTTTATTTAAATTATTGTATAGTAAATTTAATATTTAATTATTAATTCAATATATTAATAAAATTAGAAATTTTATAGCTGATATATAATAATAAAATTAAATATAATAAATATACTTATATAATATCTTTCTTTAAACTTTAATTTCTTTAGAATGGGGTTAGAAATATTATTAATTCTTATAATCTAATTTTGTTATAATTAAATAAATATATTTTTTAAGATAGTAGTACTATTATTTAAAAGTTTTAATAATTATAAAAAAAGTTCAGTTTTTTATTACGTAATATTATTTTATAATAATTATGTATTTTAAAAATAATAGAATACTAGATATTGTCTTTTTATAATTTAAAAAATAATTATATTAATTATAAAATATAAAATATTTATCTCTAGGTTAATTTATAATTATAAATTAAAATAGTTTAGTAATAATACTGTTTAAAATATATATTTTAAATTATAAAATATATTTTTTAAATTATAAAATATATTTTTTAATTTTTAATTTTATTATATTTATTTTTTAAAAGTTTTATAATTTTATAAAAAATAAATTTAATTTTTATATAGTATTATAAATTTATCAATTTATAAATTGTTTAAATTTTATTTTGATAAATTATAAATAAATTAAGAAAATAATTATTTATTATTTTATATGAAAATTCCAGCTATATCAATTATATTAAGGTTTTAGGTATTAATTAAAAAATAAATTATATAAAGTTTCTTTTTGAATTATTTAAACATTTTTATTTTTATAAATAATATTAAATATAGTTTTTCTATAATATTAGTTTCTAATGTTTAATTTATTTTTAGATTTCTAACTTACAGATATACAAAATGTAAAATTAAATTATATTTTTTTATATTAATTATATTAAAACAAAATTATATTTTTATGGATAGTTTTTATAATTTATTATTGTTAATTATATAATATATTTATTATATAATATGGTTTTTTAATTATTAAATATTTTAATTATTTAGAAATTTGTATTTATTTTTAATCAATATTATTTAATTTAGAGCTAGTTTATTAAAATTATTTTAATTTTATAATTAATAAACATATAAATTTATTATATATTTTATTTTAAATATAAAACAATAATTATTTATAATAAATTATTAATATATATTTTTAATACTTTTTGTACTTCAATTATATATATAACTACATTATTAATTTTATACTAAAGCTTTTTTATAATTTTAGTTTTATATATATTTATATTTGTATTTTATAATTCTTCAGATAATTTTAAATAATAACAAATGTTTATATTTTTTCAGAAGTAAATAAAAACTATAAAACGTTATTATTGAATTATTATTTTTAAAATTTATATAATAAATTCTATTATTAATTATAAATAAATTATAAAATATTTTAGATAATAAACGTTTTTAAATATTTAAATATAAAAATAATTTTTATTTTAATTTAAAATATAGAATTTAGATAATTAAATATATTACTAATAAATATCTTAAAAAACAATATATATTAACTATTTTAATATGTAATATATATCTAAATATTTTTAATTTATATGTTTTCTAATTACTAGATTATTTAGCTAGGGAAATAAAATATTTAAAATATTTTTTAAAACAATATTTATTTTTTAACTTTTTATATCTTTATATTATATTATCTCTAGAATAAAAATAAAAATAAATTTAAATACAAAATGATATTAATTATTTTTAATAACTTATTTATAAATTAATAAATATATTGTATAAAATAATGTTTTATATAAATTATAAATATATAATATTTAAATATAATATTTCAATTATATTATTTTTTAATTCTAGATCTGAAGAGTAAATATACCATAAATTATTTTAAAATAAAAATAAAATAACATAAATATTTTATTAATTGTTTACAAAATTAATATTTAATTTTATATATGTTTTTAAAACATTATTCAATTTTTATAAAGTTTTATTATAATTAACTTTATATTAATTAAAATTTCTGAAATAAAATTTATTTTTAGAATATTTCTAATTTACTGTTATTATTTTTAAATATATATATTATAAATATTTTCAGTTAGAATTTTATTTATAACTTAATTAATATTTTAAAACTAAGTTTATATTATACATTTAAAAAATTATAATGTTTACTGAGTTATCAATAAAAAAATATTTAGAATTATTAAAAATATTTAGGGAATATAATAATTAATAAATTAGAAGAATTTAAAAGTCAAGAAAATATAAAGATTATATATATAAAATTAATTATTATTATTTTATAGTTTAGCTAACTATTTCATTAAGCTAGTAGCTGACTAATATACTCCGTGCCGGTTCTCTATCCCCGGCAGCCCCCGGGCCTAATACAGTAGGATTTCTATATATAATATAGTTTTATTATTATTATTAAATAATTACTTTAAAAATATTCATTAATTAAAAAAGTTTTAATTACTTTTACAACTTATTTAAATTATATTTTATTATAATTATTTTATATTTTTTATATAATAAATATAAAAAAGTCAATTATAGTTTAAATTTTAATAAATAATTATAATATTATGAATATTGTTGTTTATTATTAATAATAAAAACTTATGTTATATATATTATAATATTAATACAGAAATAATTCAAAATTTAATTTGAAGTTAAATCATAAATTAAAATAAAGTCATAAAATTAATCTAATATACCAAAATCTGTAATAAGTTAGTTTCTGAATATTATTAATAAAACTAAATAAATCCTGGAACATTATATATAATACTTATATTCTAATAATGAAATTACTTAAATAAATAACTAGAATAGTGGTGTATATAGGCTGTAACATCTATAGTATATCTCTATATTGTATAGATCTGTATATATTATATCGTCCTTAAATATCTTTTTATAGTTTAGTATATATAGTAGCTATACTTTACTGTAGCCGGTTTAATTAACTGCTTTACATATCTAAGAATATTTCTAATATTATTACTCTTATATTATTTTATATAATCTAGTATAATTAGTTATTATAAGTAGTAATATAGTTTAAGAAAATATCTGAAACCATTAACTTTTCTAAATAATTATTTATTATTATTATAAAAAATATATTTTCTTATATCTTCTATATTATTTCTAAATTATTTTTATTAATATTTTATAAAATCTTATATATTTTATAAACTAGTATTTAAATTATTTTTTTATTAAGTAGTTAAAAAATGTTTTTATTTATTGGATAATATTACTAATAATAAATTATATATTAAATAGTTTATATATTAAAATATTTCAATAATTATTTTACTCTTGCATAACTATTTAATTAATTAAAATTAATATTAAAATTAAAATTAAATTAAATTATTATTATATTAATAGATTAGCTAATTGTTTTATAAAATAGTTTATAAAAATTATTAAAACATATATTCTATAACTAAATTTTTTATTTTATTTTTTATATATCTTATTCAATTTTATATATATTAATTATTTTATTTTTATTAAATTTATTAAATCTATAATCTATTATTTAATTATAAAAATATTTTAATTCATAATTAACTTATATTTTTTTAGTTAATATATGTTGTTTTTATTTTTTTAAGAAATAATATAATACATATAAAATGTATATAAATATAAAGAATTATTAAATTGTTTCCTTTATTAATAAACTTTAATTACTATAGTAAATATCTATAAAGATTTAATTTAAGAACAGCCTGTAAAAACCTCTTATATGATAAAAGTTTTTTAAATAAATCTTATATTTTTAATAATATTTCTAATATTATGTTTATTAATTTAAATATTTGTTTTCTTATTATAAGATTTATTTTAATTAAAAAATTATTATTGAAACTTATGTCTATATTTATTTATTTATTTAAATATTTTTTTAATGTTTTTATTTTTGTGTAATTAATTTTAAATAAATCAGACTTTCTGTATATATATTTGTTATATTAATTTATATGAAATTATTTATTAATATAATTAAAATAGAATCTAGTAATTATAATTATATTTATATCTAATATTTTTAGTTATATTTAAATATATTAATAATTTTTTAATTTGTTTTATATTATAATAGATAGTATTATAATAATTAAATTATATTCAATATTTTTATTATTAGAAACTTATTTAATATATTAATTTTTATAATAAATATTATTATAAACCTATGTAATGAATAATATAATATTTATTAATTATAATTATTTAAATTAAAGATTTTAAATTTAACTATATTAATATTTCAAATAGGTCTAATATTTTAATTTATTGATATATTAATATCCAGACTAACTATTTATATACCTGTTTATTTAAAATATCTTTTACTATTATTAAATTATCTATAATAATAATATATTTAATTAAATTAATATAATTTAAAACTTTTTAATCTTTATTTCTAATAATATATTTTTTAATGTTTTAAAAACTATAGTTTTAGTAAATTATAGAAATATTTTAATAATTAGGTCTTTTTTGATAAGGTTTTATCTAGCTAATATTATAGTATTATATAATTAATTAAAATAGTTATTTTATATTTTATAATATGTTTTATATTTTTTATAAAGTTTATAAAATCTAGCGGTCTGCTAATAGATTTTAATAAATAAATATTAAGTATTTTTAATTTGAAATAAATTATTAAAACTATTTAGAATGAAATTAATATAATTTAAAAAATACTTAGCAAAACTACTAATAATAGAACTAGTATAATTCTATTAATTAATATAATTAAATATTATAAATTAATTTATTTTATAATATTTATTAAGATTAAATATATTTTTTAAATAATTATAATTAAAATAATTATTAATAAATATTAACTAGTACTAAAGATTCTTTTATCTTCTACAAAGTAAATATAATTATTGTTTTTATTTTTTTTTATTAATAAAAAATTATTTATTATATATAATTATAATTTATATATAAATAATTCAAATAATATACGTAACAATAATATTTATTCTATTAATTAAACAAAATATAATTAAAAAAATAATTTTAATAATTATAAATATATTTGTGTTATAAATATAAAATTATTTAAATAATTCAATAATATTTTATATTATATATTAGACTGTATTTTTATTTAATACTAAATTATATAAATATATTTAATTATAAATATATACTATAAGTCTGCAGTTAATCCTTGTAATATCTGTATAAACTAATATTATTAAATCCATTTAGTTTAATATTTATTTTTTTAAAGATTATATTATGCTATACATATAAAGATTATTTATTATTAATACCAGCTTAAATATTATTAAATATTATATTATTTTATATCTTAATATAGATTATTTATTTATGATTTTATATATATTGGTAATTAATCTTATTCCTGATATTTATATTTTAATCTATCTTAAAACTATTAATATATAAGGAATTAGTTTATAATAATAAATAATTAAATATATTTTCCTTAATATCTATTTTTTTTAAAATGATTAATTTATATATATCGAACTATGTTAATTATTTATTATTTATTAAAATTATAATGAAAATATATTTTATTAATAATTTAAAACTAGATTTATTTATTAGTAATAATATATTTAATTATAAAAATCGTTTTCTTAATTATAAAATGATATTTTTGAATATTCAATAATATAAATATATTTATTTATATGTTTCTTATATATATAAACATCTTTTTTATTCAAATTATTAATACATTATCTAAATATATAATACTTATTTATTATATATAAATTAGTATTATAATTAATAATAAATATATTATAGTTTATTATAGTAAATTTAGACTTATTAAATTTCTTTATTTAAATTTTTAGTAACTAGATATAAATTCTAATATTTTTATTAAATAAAAAGTTAATATTTTGATCTATATATAATAATAACGTTTACAAAATTATTTATTAATTAATAGTTTTAATAAATCTGAGAATTATTATAAATTGTTTTTTTTATAATTATTTAGTATCTAGATTATATATAATATATTATTAGTTATAATTAATACTGCCGGTAATACTATTTAATCTAATAATATTATTATACATAATATAAATAATAATATTAATAACTTTAGATCTATTATTAATATATACAATGTTTCAAGTTTTTCTAGTAATTTTAATTTTAATTTTATTAATATTTTTAAAGATTATTCAATAAAACTATTATTATAATTTAGCTAGAATATTATTAAATTAAAATATTCTTTATTACAGATTATATACCTATAATTTATTTTATTTTCATTAAATAATATATATTTCTTAACTAGAAGAATAAGATTGATTATAAAAATTGAATATATATTTTTATTTTATAAATATTCATATATTACTGTTATTAATATAGTTATTTAGTTTACTAATAATTATTAAAATATGAATATTATGAGAATATTATAGTTATAGTTTATTATAATTAAATATTATATTTTATTCTTATAATAACATTTATTAATTTTACTTTTTTCACTTAATAATAAATAAATCTATGTTTATAGGAATTCTATTAATTTTCTTAATTTCATTATATTTATATTAATAATAATAATTTTATTTTAAAAGATTTATATACTTTTATTAAATGTTTATATATTACTTTTAATTAGTTTTAAAATTTAAATATTAAATTTGAATTTATAAAACATTTTATTAATTTCAGCTCTGTATAATTATTTAATTATTAAATTCATATATTTAATTTAGTTTTATTTAAAAAGTTTTTAAAATTTTTTTAAAAATTGTTTTATATATCTTCTATAATTAAAAAATATATTTTAATATAGCTAATTAATTATAGTATAAAATTAATTATTTTATTAAGTACTCTCTTGCTTTAGTATAATATTAAACTAGTTTTGAAAATACAACATTATTCTATTAAAAATAAATCTGATTTAATAATATTTATTAAATAATTCTTAAATCTACTTCAGCTGAAATAAACTTATTTAATAATGTTTAAAATATTTTTATAATAATATTTATAAATAGTATCTCTAGTATTAATTATATTATTTACTTTTATTGTTTGTAAAATTCAATATTAATATTAATATAAGTTATAAAACTTATAATATTATAATATATTATATAACATTTATATATATTTGTAAAGATTTATTTAAATTATTCTTATATATATATACATATAATTTAAAATAATTTATAACGTATTTTTTAATATCTGTTGAATAGAATTACTAGTTTATAAAATTAAAAATCTTTGATTTAATATAAATATTTTGTAAACTTTATTATTTAATATAAGTTTCAATATTTATTATAATTTATTCTAATTATATTTTTACTATTAATTTAATTAATTAAACTATATTTAATATTTGTATTTATAAATATCTTAACCTTTATTTAATATATATAATAATATATTTTCAATATTTACTACTATTCAGAACAGAATAATATTATAATTAGTATTTTAAATTAATTATTTTACAAAAGAATTAAATATATATTATTTAATAATATTCTTTTTATAAATACAATTTATTATTATAAATTATTAAATAAAATACTTATAAGATTAAGAGCTTTTATTATTTAATTAATATTTTATTCTATATAATTATTTTTGAATACTTTATCTTTTTTATAAAAAAATATATAATATATTTAGTAAGTAAGCTGTATATATAAGCAAGCTGCACACCTCCACCTGATTTCTATATGTTAATAAGATTCAAGTACTTTTATTAATAAAATAATTATATTTCTATAAGAAAATTAATTACTAGATAGATTAGAATATCTGATTATAGTATACTTCTGAATATAATAATTAGAATACTACAGTAATATATATATATAAGGTTTAACTGCAGGAAGTACTGGATCTCTAGGTACAGTATCTTAAGCTTTATTAATCTGATTCTTCTGTTAAAATTATTTCTGGTTCTTCTGAATAGATAGATCTTCTACAGTATTAATCTACTTAATAGATTATTTATACTTTTAAAGCTGCTTCTTATTTATAACTTATAAATTTTAAATTTTTTAATATATAAGAACTACTTTATTTAAAGCTAATTTACAGTATTTAATAATCTTATTTAATTATATCTCTAAAAAAAAGATAGAGTTTTATAAATATTCTTTCTACTATATATATTTTTAAAGAAGTTTTCTTTTTACTGTAGATATCTGCTTCTCGAGCTGTCTGGTAGTATAGAATATCTTAAATACTGAATTAGTTAACTGACTGCCTGGTAGTATAGAAGTTCTTAGTTAAATATTTAACTAACTGAATATTTACTCTGGATTATATAGAATTAATCCAGTAGCAGAGAAACTACTGCAGATATTACTAATAGTATAAATCTCTATATATACTTAGAGTAATACTTTAAAAAAATTAAGCTTGTTAATATAATTAATCCTGAGATATATCTTAGTTTTTACTAAGTATTTATATACACGTTTTAATAGTAAGAAATAGTTAATATCCAGAGATTATAATAGATACAAAAAATAAGCAGATATACAGATAGAAATAATATTATTTTTACTATATATCTGGTTGAATTAAGATATTAGATAACTACTATAACTATTAAAAACTAGAAGATAGTATTTCTCAGTTATATAATTAGTAGTAGTAAGAATAAAGAGATTCTTAAATTAGTAAAAATTTATTTTATTATTAATCCAGTTATTTAGACTAATTTTAATTCTCTAGTTATATAGTAGATTGCTCTGATACCAGCCCTCTATATAAACTTCTCTTTTAAAAATAATATATAGTAAAAGGGCCTATCTAGAGATATTAATATATTTAATAGAAGTAATCTATTTCTAATTTTTTAACTGTATAAGAAGTATTCTTCTGTAGAAATCAGGTTTAGTAACTACTTTAGCAGTAGCGACTAGACTTATAGTAAAGCTAGTTTTATTAAAGTTATAGATATATTTAAGTATAATTCTATACTGTATTATAGTAATCTGTATATAGTTAAACTACTCTTTAATAATTTTATAATCTTTATATTAAGTATACTGATAGTTATATTATTAATAAAAATATATCTTTAATTTATTATATCTTTAAATAAAGTTATAGATCTATTTTTCTCTAACTGATTAAATAGATATAGTATTATATATAGTAAGAAGAATATTAGCTATTTCTTATATATAAGACGGTCAGGGAGATACTCTATATTAAATAAGTAATAGAATCTATTATATAAGTAATTCCTTTTTATTTTAAGTTATTTTATAGGAGTTAGTATATTTTTCTACTTAAAAGATTATTCTGTAGAGTTATATATATAGGATAGATTCAGGAATAGTATAATATTATACTACTTAATAAATAGATACGTAATCCTTATTCTTAATAGTAGATATTACTAATAGGATCCTCCCCTCCTACTCAGTTAAATTTCTTAATTTTTAATATACTTTTAGAGGTATAGTTAGTAGTTAAATTAGATGAGTTTTCTTATTATATTTAAAATATAAGAGATGCGCAGCTCACTTATATATACAGCTCGCTTACTGAATATATTAGTATATTTAATAATATATTTCTAATAATTAAAAGGTTTTATTATTATTTATATATTATTTATTATTAAGGGTTTTAAATTTATTTATTTAATTATTAGAAATTATTTAAATTTTAATAAATTAGTTACTAACTTTATAAATATATTTATATTAGAAATTCTTTAAATTAAATTATTAATAATATAATTAGATTTGTTTCTAAAAGTTTATTTTATTTTTTACAGTATTTTATTTTATTTTAATTATAAATTTATAAATTAAAAACATTATATTATAAATTTTACCAGCTATAACTAATAATTAATTATCCGTAGTTTTAACTAGCTGAATTAAAATGTTATTTTATTTTATTTTATAATACTTATATTATTTTACTATATTAATATAATTTTAGTAAATACATATTTAATGTAATAACTTATATTATATATATTACCGAATTAATTTATAATTATTTATAATTTTTATATTTAATAAATTAAAATATTACTAAATTTAATTTTAATTATACTGTATAAAAGTATTTATATTTAATAAATTTTTATTTAACAAATTTTAATTATATTAAATAGTTTTATTACGAAAGACTTTATTTAGATCTTATAATATTAGAAACGCTTTTTAATTAATCTAGATTATAATTAATATTTTAAATATTTGTAAAAAGATTTTTATATATTTTTATTTTTATAATTTTTAGTTTAATTTGTATATTATATTTATATATTATAATATTTTCCACAATTTTTTAATTAGATTAATTAAATAAAACTAAAGGAAAATATTATAATAGAAAATAAGAAAGTTTTATTTTTAATAAAGTTTTATTTTTAATAAGAAATTATTATATATAAAATAAAAAATAAAAATAAAATATTAAAAAAATATATATTAAAAATCTTTACTATATAAAATCTTAAGTTTATACTATATTTAAATTCTATAAAACTATATACCTAAATTATAATCTTATTTTTAATATTTTAAAATGTTATTTTTTTTCTATTCAAAAATCTGAAAATTGGTTTTAATTTTATTTTTATTAAATCTTTATAAATTAATTCTAATTTTATTTTAGTATAATAATACTTTATAAAAATATAAATTATTTATTAAATATTAAACTAGAAAATAATTAAAATTATTAATAATAAATTATTTAATTATTAATATGATGTTTTAAAATTAACCTCTTTGGATTATATTTTAGAATGTTATTAATTTAATATAAATAAATTAAATATTAATATAAATAATTAAAAATTAACAATATAGATTATCTTTAACCGGATTTCTATAAAGATATTATTATTAAATAAATTAATAATTATATTTATTTCAAAGTATTTATACTCATATTAATTATATTATAATCTATTTTAATTTATAAATAAATAAAACTATTATCTAGATAAATATTACAGAAGATATTGAATAAATTATTTAAAATAGAATTTATATAAGATTAAAAAAAATAAGTATTGTTATAAAATTAAATAATATAATAATATATTTATAGTATCTATACTGGATATAAAAAATAGTTTTTTGTTTATTATTTTTTTATTTAAATTTAATGAATTAAGCCTAATAGAAAAATTTATTTTAATAAACTAGTTAAATATTTTATTTATAAATAATAATAAATAATAATTTTAGATTATATTTACATTTAGCTTTCTATAATCTATATATAAATAAAAGAAATATATTAGTTGAATTTTATAAAAAATAAATTTAATTTGGTTTTATAAGTTATAAATAAACTAGTAAAATAATTATTTATTTTAAAATTTATTATATAATTTATACTAGAGTTATCCAGAAATATTATAATATTTTATTTTAAAAACTATTAATAAAATCTGTATAGATTTAGAATAAGAAATTAATTTATTATTTTACATAATACCCCCAGCTGAATAAATTATATAAATGATCAATTAATTAGTTTAAAAATAGACTGTATAAAGTTTTATTTGTTTCTAAATTATTTAAAAGATTCAAGTTTTAAAAATAATATCATATATAGGTTTTCTATATTATTATTTTTTAATTTTATAACTTATTAATAAATTTATATCATAGAGTTTTAAAAAATTTAAAATTAAATTATATCTTTTTATATAAAATTAAAAGAATACTAAATTTTTATAATTTATTTTTATACCTAATTATTTTTATTTATATAGTATATTTATTAGATATTTTATTTTAAATATAAAACAATAATTATTTATAATAAATTATAAATATATAGTTCAGATAATCTTAATATTATAATTATTTATAAAAAAAAAGTTTCTAATTATTTATTAAAATATTTTAATATAGATATAATTCTTGTATTAATTTATAATATAAAATTCAGAAAATTAAGTATATTAGTAATAAATATATTAAAATAAATATATATTAACTAGTTTAATATTTAATATATATTTTAAGATTTTTAATTTACTTTAATTACTCAGCTAGGATTAGAAACAAATTTAAAAATAGTTTTAAAACAATATTTATTTTTTAATTCTTTATATTTTATTACTATATTATTTCCAAAATAAAAATAAAGTAGAATTTAAATAAAAACTAATCTCAGTTAGCTTTAGTAAATTGTTTATAAATTTTATATAGAGTTTTTTATATAAATTATAAATATATAAAATTTAATTATTCTTTATATGAATTTATAATTACAGATATGAAAACTATATATATTATAAATTATTTTAAAATAAAAGCTACAACAAAGAAATTATTTTAATATATTTTTTTAAAGTATTATTTAATTTTTATAAATATTTATTATAATTCAATTTATTTCAGTTAAAATATTTTTAATATTTTATTATTATTTTTAAATAAAATAAATACTTTTTTAATATATGCTATAGATATTCTCAGCTAGAATTTTATTAAACAATTAATTAATATTTTTTATAGTCTTTATCCTGCGATATTATATTATAAGATATAGCTTATATAGCTAAGCTAACTATCTTACGAAGCTAGTAGCTAATTAATATACTCTGTACCAGGTCTCTGTCTCCGGCAGCCCCCGGGCCTAAGAATTTTATGTTAAATAATTAATTTTATAAATATTTACTATATTTTAAGTAAAATATTAATATTATAGCTACTTTAATTACCGCTGTTAATATTATTTTTAAAATAAATATGATTTATATTATTAAATTTATCATTATTAAGTCTGATAGATTAGTTTATATATATATTGTTCTGCTTTGTCTAGTTTATTACAGTGTATTAAGATTATTATATAAATATATCTTATTAATTTAATAAAATTAAATTTATTTATTAGTATAAATATGATTAAATATAAAACTATGATTATTAATTTTAATTAATATTTAAGTATTCTATTATTATATATAAATTTATAGGTATTGTGTAATATAAGTCTAAAATTAATTCTATTATTAAACAGTATATATATACTACTAAATATATACTAGTATTAATCAATATTATAATATATATAATTATAAAAATTAATAATAATATTTTATTAATCATAATTATAAATTTAAATTAATTCTAGATACTATATTAAAACTATAAATATATTATTTTAAAAAACAATTTTTAATTATTATATACATTTCAATTTTATTATTAATAATAAATATTCTAATATATTTATTACTAAAGCTTTTTAAAAATCTATCATTTATAATATAAATTATTAGAATATATTATCTGATATAATTTAATATTTCATGTACTAATATTAAATTTTATAATATTTTCTATATAAATTATATAAGATTAATTATAATTATTATTATTATATATAATAACAATTATAATTTTGATACTGTCCAGGCTTTCTAAACTATTATTAAAAAAAGTTAATATATAAATAAATACTAATAGTTATAATATCAATTATATTAATATTTTTATAAAGATTATTTAAATAGTTATATAAACTATAATTAAACATAATATATAATTAAACTATATATATATATTATTTCAAGAAATAATATTATAAAATTATAAATTAAATATTTAAGATATTTTATATTTAAAGTAAGATAGAAAATAAATATATAATTTTAATATATATTATATTTAAATATTATTTATAAAAACTCTATAACTTTATTAGTATTATTAAATGGAAAGATTATATTATCATTTTAAATATCTTCAATACCTATATTAAATATTTACTTTATTAACAGCTTTCTTAAATTAATATTAAAATTAAATTTATTAAAGTTTATAATAAGTTTTTTATAATAAAACCTTTTAATTAATATATTAATTTATTTAATTTAATTATATATACTATTAAGACTAAAGCTATATAATATTTAAAATTATTAAAAATATTAAATAATTTTAAATATTATTTTAACTTTACTACATAATTTCAATATTATATTAATTATTATATTCCTAATTCTATTCTATTATAAATTATAAAATACCAATATTATATATATTATCTAGTAAATATATAAAAAAGTTATTACATAATGTATATTTTTTGATAGCTGTTATATTAGTTATATTTTTAAAATAATCAGTAACTAAAAATAAATATATTAATCTATTAAATTAGAAATATTCAATTTTACATATATTTAATATAAAACCTGTTATATAATTAATAAAATTATAATATTTGTAATTATATATACTGATTATTTAATAATTATATAAATTTTAATTTAACTATTATTTAATATTATTATTATTGAAAAACTTAATCTATATCTAGTATATATAAGGTATTAGATCTAATAATTTCAAATTAAAATATATTATTACTTTAATATTACTAATATTATTATTAATATTCTATTTTCTTTATTTTTTATATTTATTAATACTTATTATAATAAAATTAATTTTAATAAAATTTTTAATATTTATATAGCTGTCCTAGTGTTTATTACTAGTATTTATATTAGAAATATTATAAATATTAAATATTTCTAAATTATTTAGTTATACTGGTTAAGTTATATTACTCTCTTCTAATTTTAAAATTTAAAAAGTTTACTATATATTAAGACTATTATGTAAATGAATAATATATTACTTACTATTTAATATATTTTATTAATAAATTTTAATATTATAAATTATATAGTTTATAATAACGTACTATATTATTCTAACTATTTAAAACTATTATAATTAATTTTATTTTATATTTACTATTATATATCTATACTAAATAAAACTTTAATTAAATCCTTATTATTATAAACAAATGTATTTCATTATATTAAATTTATTTCTAATTTTTCTAAATAAAAAATAGAATATAAAAAATCTATTTTTATAAAATATATATAAATATATATAAATATATACTTAAACATTTTTTGTTTATATTTATTTCAGAAAACGATATTTATTCTATATTTAATTATAATATAGTATATTAATGAATTATTTATAATATGAATTACAATTTAGTATTATATATTATTTATAGATTAATAAATAAATAGAATATATTATATAATTATACTAATTTTAATCAGATTATTTACTTATTAATTATTACTTTAATAATTAATTTATTTCTTCATAAATTTATAAAAATATTTTTATATAAATTAATATTTAGTATTAATCTATTATAATTTTAATATTTATTAAGAAATATATTTTAAAATAAGTTTATTATTTAAGATTTTATTCTTTATATAAAATTATTTTTATTTTTTATTGTATTTATTAATATTTTTTATTTCATAAATATTATTATCTGTAATAATTCCTTTATTTATAAATTTATTAAACTACCTCCATTAGTTGATATTAAATATTCTAATAGTATAAATTATTTCAAAATTAATAAAATCATTATTAAATATATAATATATTATAACTATATTTATATATTATATTTTAAATATCATATCTTTTAAATAAATTATAATTCTGAAAATAACTAATTATTATTTATTAAACATATTAGTATTTTTAATGTTATTAATGAATTTAAAGTTATTTAATTAGTTATATAGAGTTTTTATTCTTTGTTTTTATAAATTTTAATATTTTACTCTGATTAGCTTATTAATAATTCTAGATTTGTATCAGATTAGTTCATTCTATTTTATTATTATCTTCTATTTTTTATAAGTCTAATATTTTTATATCTATATTATATTATATTATCTAAATTAACTAATTTTTTTTCTTTATATCAAGAAACTCTAGTATTTTTATACTTAGCTTTTATAGATAATAACTTTTTTTATTTATTGTATTTTATAGTATTCTTTATATATAAAAGCTATTATATATACTAGTTTGTATAGTAGATTAGGTTTATAGAAATAAGTATTATTATAATTCATATAGTATATTCTAGCAGAGTTTATATACTAGGTTTTATTAGTGTAATTTCTTTATATATTATTATTAATAATATTATATATATCTATATCTATGGAGGTCTGTATAAATAAATATATATATATATATTTCTATCAGGTTTTGTATATTTATTTTATAATTATTTATATATTTTATTAATAGTTTATTAAATTTAATTTATTATAAAGGTTTTTTAATAATATATTATTTATTAAATATTATATAAATTTACTATTTAAAAATCTTATGAAACTTTATATTAATAATAAAAATATTACTTAAAATATTTTTAATAAATATATAAAATATTCATATAAATAGGTTTTATAATTTTTAAAACTTGTTATTAAAATAAAATATTAAAATTTATTTAAATTATTTATATTTAAAAATAAGATTAAAGGTATATTATATTTAAAACTAACTTAAAATATTAAATAATTTTAAATATTGTCTTAATTTTATTAGATAATTTAAATATTATATTAATTATTATAATATTAAAATTATAAAATTATAAAATTACAAAATAATATTCTTTTCTATATTGTTTTATAAATTTCTAAAAGAATGTTTATATAATATTAAGATTAATATTATTAAAATGAAATACTCATTATATAAAATGGTAGAAATTATATTTATTTAATAAATATTGTTTATATTATAAGAGACATCTTATTAATATTTAAATTATTAGTTTATAGTTAATATAACTAATTTTCAAAATTTAAAAATAATACTATAATAGAACTAGTATAGTTAAAGAATTTATTTATTTATATAATAGTATCAGTATAAGTAATTAATATTACAATAATTATATAAATATTAAAAATATTATTAAAATTGATTTTTTTATAATCAGTATTTAGAAATATATAAATAAAATAAAATAAAATATTTATAATAATATTAATAATACTAGACTAAGCATATATATTAATTTAGAATTATTAAATATAATAATATATATATATTAAATATAGATTATACTTTTTAATAATAATAATATTTAATAATAATTAAGTTATAATATATATAAAAACTGAATAAATAGTATATATAATAATAAATATTATTATATTATTTATTCTATAATATATTATATAAAATATTCAGAAAAATAATATATTTTTAATGTAATAAATTTATATAATTGTTTATTGTTATAACATAAGTAATTAATTAATAAATATAATAAAAAATTTAATTATTTTAATACAAAATTCAAATAAATCTTTATATATATAATTATAACAAATATAATAAAATATAATTTTATATTTAATTTAAAAATATATAAAAACTTTTTTTTAAAACAATTTTATATTAATTTATTTTATAATATATAAAAACATACTATCTTATAATTTTATAATAAAATAAGTTTTCTATTATAATAATTAATATAATACTGAGATTGTTTTGGAAAATTTAAATAATATATAAGATTATATAACTTTTATCTTATTTATAAATATTATTAATTTTTAGAATCTAATATAAATTATAAATAATAATATTTTAATATTAATTTAAAAAAATTATAAAAGCTTTTTTTATAAATATTAAACATCATTATTAAAAAAAACTTAAATTAATAATATTATTCTTCATATATATTTTTATATGGATACAATCTTTAGATAATAAATTTCTATAATATTAAATAATATATATTTTAAAACTTTTATAATAATTATAATAACAATTATTGAATTATAATATAATATTACTACTAATTATTTATAATATGTAATCTTTATAATTTATTAATAAAATATATCAATAATATGAATAAAAATAATATATAAATAATTATAAAAGCAATATAATATTTTATTTTTAAGAAATTATTAGTTATATATGAAATATAATTTTTTTATTTAATAATACTTCTAAGATTCTGTATTTTTTTATATAATAAATATAAAAGAACTAGTAGTATAGGATAATTTATAAATAGTAAGAATAATACTTTATTAATATATAAGATAATACAGTAAATTATTTATAAGTTACTATAATAGTCTGTAGTAGCTAAAAATATATATCCTAGCTAATTAATATATTTACATAAAACTACAGTTAAACAGAATATACTTTTCGTAAATCCTGTAGTTCAAATAATTATTTATATAAATACTATTTCGTAACTTTATATAATAGCTGATCTAATGAAGAAATTAATAATTATATTAATAAAAAAAACTAGAGTTTATAGATATTATATAAATAATATAATAAAATTACACTATTAAAATAAATATATATAAATTCTGAAAAATCAAAATAAAATATTATTAGTTAAAAACTCTATAGATATATAAAAATAAAATTAATTAAAATTATATATTTTAATAAGATAATTAGTATTAATCTTATAAATAAAACCTTTAATTATTTTATAATTCATATTTTTATTTATAATTAACATAATTAAAAATTAAAGATTTAAAATATATTTTACAGATTATATACGTTTTAAAAGTATATTTAATAATATAATACTTATTATTTTTAAATTAATTATTATTAATAGTTACAGATAGGTTAAAGTATTTATAAAATTATAACAATTAATATTTATAATAGATTTATTAAAATAATTAAAATTAAAAATAAAAAAAAGGTTTTTAATTAAATAATTTAACTAATATTATAAATTGTTCAAATTCTAAAAATATTAAAATAATTATACGATAACTATTATATTAAGAAATTAAAAATAATCTACTTTATTAGATATGAAATTTAACTTTAAAAGGTTTATATTTACTGAAAAAATATAATAATTATTATATAAATAAAAATAAACTTTATTAAAAAAAATAATATTATATATATATAATATTATTAATATATTTTAGTTATAATAAATATAATTTTATGTAAAACCTAAGAATATTTAATAATAACATTAAAAAATTAATAACAGAATTATTTTGATAATCATATAAATTAAATGATTAATAATAAAACTAATAAAAAAAATAAAATTTATTTAATTAATAATAAAATCTGGTTAAGCTAGATTATAGTAATATATAATAATTGTAATAATGTAAATAATTTATTTGAATTATTTATTAATTTAGAAATAAAATACTATAAAGTATATCTACTATATATTAATTTTACTAAAACTTATTTTTGAACATAATTTATAAATTAGTAATTATAGTTGAAACTAAATTAATATAATATGGTTTTATTACAAAATTAAAAATAATAAAAACCTTTTATTTTAATCTTTTATAGTTTATCCGAAATAATAAAAAATAAATTTAATAATAATTAAAAATTAGTTATATTTAATAATTTAAACTAAATATATTATTATTTATATTAAGAAACCTATAACAAAATGTTTAATAAGTATATTAGATGATACTATATTAAATATAATAGTATTTATTATATATACTAGTTTCTATAGTAGATAGTTTATATAGAGATAAGTACTATTATAGTCTATATAATATACTATAGTAGAGTTTATATACCAGCTTATATTAAAATAGGTTTTATATATTATTATTAATAATATTATATTTATATTAATTTATAAAATTCTGTTTAAAATAGTAATATATTTTTTGATTATTTAATTAATATAAGTTATTCTCCTTAAGCTGTATAATTATTATTTTTATTTTTTATATTTATTATTTATTTTTATTTAGTTATTAATATTAAAGATTCTAAATTAATTAATTTTGTTTTCTATTATTCTTTTTATTTAATTAAATATATATAATCAGTATAATAATTTAATATATTTTTAATACTAAATTTTATAAAATAAACTTTTAAAAGATTCTATTTTATAGAATTTATATACTAGATATAATTATTATAATTATATTTTTTTAATCTTTTTAAAAACCCAATTTATGTTATTAATTTAAAAATATTATTTATATTTTCTATCTAAAATATTAATTAATTTATATTAAATTATATTTTATAAGAGTTTTATAAATCTATTAAAGAATATTTCTAGAAGTATTGACTATAATTAAAGTTTATGTTTTTTTATTATTATCTAATAAACTAATTAAGTTTCTAGATTAATTTTAAATATTATTTATATTTCATTAAATAAATTATATATTATAATTATTATTTATTATATATAATATACTATATATTTATATATTTTAAATTTTATTCCAAAAATTATAGATAAATTCTTTATCTATTATAATTAAAAAACCTAATTCTATAAGGATTATTAATTTTATTTGTATAATAAAAAACTATAATAATTAAAAAAAAATATTAAAAATATTTTGTTTATAATTAAATATAAGAATTAATTTAATTTTATTATATTGTTAATAATATATTCTTAGAGTTTTATAGTTCAATAATATTATAGTATTATATTATATATTGGAGCTTAAAAAGTTATACTAATATATATTAATTTTATAAATTAAAAAATAATTTATCAATTAATTAATTTACAATTTTGTATTTATTATATTTTGGTATATTATTTTATATCTTCTATTTATTTTTTTTATATTTTTAATTGTTTTTATTTTTATTATAGCAACTATTTTTATTTAAATTATTTTAGTAAATAGTCTTACTGTAGTTATTATTATTTAATAATTTATATATATTTGATTTAAAATAATATAATTAATTTATATTATCTAACTTAAGGCTAAAATCAGTAGTATTATTATAATTTATACTATAAATTAAATTTACTAATTATTTTAAAACTTTAAAATAATAAATTCTAATATACTAAAATCTAGCTACTTTTAATGCTATTAATTTAAATAATAATATATAATTATAAAATCTATAAAATTAATTATTTTAATTATTTTAAAATATTGAAGTTTAAAATAATTATAATTATATTTATATTATTATTATATCTAAAAAAATTCTAAAAATACTTTTTTTAATACTTAATAAATATTTATAAATTAATCTAATTATATTTATTATCAAAATTATTTTTAATATATTTTATAATTTTATAAATATAATTATTATATGTAGAATAATATTATCTATGTAAACAATATAAATTGTTCTAAAAGCTACTATAGTCCTAATCTGTATAATATTTATTATTCAAGTAATTAAAATTTATCATTTAATAAGCTTTAGTATATTACTATTATTTATTAGATATACTATTGAAATAATATATTACAAAATTAATTTTATAAATATTTATTACATTTTAAGTAAAATATTAATACTATAACTGTTATTAGGATTATTATTAACATTAGTTTTAATTTTAATATAATTTTTATTATTAAGTCTATTATTATTAAGTCTGATAGAGTATTTATAATTATTAATTTAGATATATAATAAATTACTATTATTATAACTAAATTTAATATTATAATAATTTATAATAAAATATATCTTAATATAGAATATAAGAATAATATTATTAAAATGATTTTTATTGAAAATATTGTTAATATAAAAATATATATACTGATAATTCTATTAATATTTTTAATATTAAATTTAAAGATATTCTATTCAAATATATTATTTTTGATGAATAGTTTTTTACTACTTCTAATCTATTTTGATATATTTGAATGATTATATAAATATATCTTATTAAATAAATAAAATTAAATTTATTTATAAATATAAATATTATTACTAACTTTAATTAATATAACATAACCGGACAGCGAACCGCCGGGACAACGAACTGCTGCGTCTTACTATAAGTTATAACTACTACTAAAAAATTAGAACTTTAACTATTTATTTTTAAATCAATAAATATTTTAAGGAAAGTAACTTTTTAATATAAAAAAAATAAAAATTATTGAGAATATAAAAAAATAAAATTAGAATTTTATAATAGTATAATTTTTATATATGAAAATAATTACAGTTTTTTAATATTATAATATAAAAATTGTTTATTAAATTAAATAAATAATATATATAATATTCTATTTTATTTATATTACATATTTATATCTATATATATAGTTAACGTTTTTTTAATAGTGCTAGTTATAGTAAGACACAGCGGTTCAGTATTACAGCAGTTCGGTGTCCAGTTATATTATTATTATAATATTATTATATAATAATTTGTAATTTTTCATATAATAAAATATAAAGAATTAATATTATTTTTACAAACTTATTATATTATAAATTATTTTTAATAAAGCTGTTTAGTATAGTATTTATAATATTACTAAATAAGTAATAAATTAAAAGAATATATAAAGAATTAAAAATTTTATAAAATTTAAAATATAGAAAGAAATAAATATAGATAAATTTTTATATTAGAAAAATTAAAAAATATTTTTATAGAAAATGAACTTACTGTATATATTTAATTAATATTTTCTGGATATTTATAAAATTATATAATAATTTTAATTTAAAATGCTTTTCAAATATAAAAATACTAGTATTAATATAATTAGATTTATAAAATATATTAAAATAGTAGAATAACTTATAGAAAATAATAAAGTATATTAAAACATTTATTAATATTTATAATCTTTAAGATAAAAATAATAAAGTTTATTACTAAGTTATCTATAATTACTAATATTATAAATTAATTTAATAAAATAATTTATTTTAATTTATTTTGAAAGTATTCAAATAAAATAAATTTTATAAAAATAATTATTTATTAAAATAATATTTTTATAAAATATTTCTGGCCTAATTTTATTTATTTATTTGGAGTAAAATAAAAATTTATTTTATATTAATACTGCAGACTACTTTAAAATAATGAGTTTTGATTTTTTTTAAAAAACAAATAAGATTAAAACTTTGAAATAAATTATATTAAAAAAACCTGTAAACAAAATTATAAATAATAAATAATTAATTTTATATTAGAATAATACATTTAGTTATCTATAAAACTTATTTCATAAATATAAACCAGTAAGAGACTAGATTTAAAAAATCAAGACTTTTATTATATAATTAAATTAATTTATAATTTTACCAGCTGGAGTTATTTATAGAATAAACAATTTATGATATATTTTATATATTATTATTTTATAAATATTAAAAAGTTAAAAACAACATTAATAAATATTATTTTGAAATTATTTTTAATTTTAAAAATATGCAATAAACTTTTAAAACCTTTTATTGAATAATAAAACTATTTTAATAATAATATATAAAAAAATTAGTTATAAATTTATTTAATTTATATTTTTGTAGAAAGATTATTTATAAAACTAATTTTCAATTAATAAAATAAATTAAAATAATTATTTATAAGTTATTATAAACATAAAATAATAATTTATTTAAATTATGAATTATATATAAAATATAGCTATATTTATAAAATATTAAAATTATTAGATTAATTATTAATCTTAAAAAATAAAATTTATAATTAATTTAAATATAATTATTATATTTTTCATTAGAAGTTTTACTAATACATATTATAAAAAAATATTTATTTATAAAATTAAAATTAAAATTATAGTAATAATAGTACTAATAATAAAAATAAATAATAATGTTTTAAAACATAATTATAAAAGTTTTTTAAAGCTTTTTAAATAAATAAATTATAAAAATATATAGATATCTAATAAAAAATATAATTAAATAACAAAATAAAATTATGAAACAATATTTTATATTAACATAACAGTTAATAAAGTAGATTACATATTATAATATTCAATTAATTAATTTGAATAATAAAATAAATTTTATATATATTACTCTAAAAAGATATATATTTTATAAAATATTAATTTTATTAAATATGAAGTTTAAAAAATAATAATATAGTAAGATTAGTTTTATAAAGTTCTAGAAAAAATATTTCTTAATTATTTAAAAAATAAAATAGTAAGTAGTAGAGAAAAAAAGTAATTTTTAAAATATTAAAATTTATTAAGATTTATATTTAATTAATATAAACTCTGAATTTTAATTTGTAATTTTATTTGTTTATTTAATATTTAGTATACTAGTAAATAAAAAAATACTATAAACCATTATACTAATAACTATTTTTATTATAATTAATTACTAGAAAATATTAATCTAAGATAATTAACTATTTACTAAATAAAAATATAAAAAACAATCTTTATAAAAAGTAAAATAAAAAATAAAAAAAAGGTTATGTAAAATAAATTTATATTATATAAAGACTTTTATAAAAAATTAATTTAAATTATAAAAATGATTTTTAAAAAAATAGAATTAAATTATAGTAAAAAAAAATATTCAATAAAATAATTTTAACAAATCTGTAAATAAACAACAAAATATTTTTTAATAATATCTAATTTATATAAAATCTTAAATTTTTAAATAATATAAAATTTATTTATATTAAAAACCTATTTTTCAGTAATAATTACAGAATTAATTATATTATTCAAAATAAATACTAAATACTAAAGTAGTAATATTATTTCAAATAAATATATTAGTATTTTTAATATTATAATAAATTATTTGTTTTATATTATCTAGACTTTACCTCTTATATTAAATTCTATAGATTTTAAATTATATTAAAATGTTTCTACCAGTCTATTCTTTTCAATCAGAATTTTACAAAATAAATCTTATTTATATTTACTATAAATAGTAATATTATATTAATTTTAAAGATAATAAATTAATTACTTATATAAAATATATTAATAAAATATTAATTTTAATATTTATTTCTAAAAGCTAATTTACAGATACTAGAATCAAGTTTTATTAAAATAATTAAATTTATATTAATTACAAAATTCTTAACAAAATCTAAATTTATACATTATATTAATATTTATTTAATTAAAATCTTAAGAAATTAATTTTTGCTAACTAAATCTCAAAACAAATAGGTTTATAAAATAGATTAAATATAAAATATATTATAAAAATATAAATAGATTTAATCATCATCTAAAAAATATTATATATTATAAAAATAAATTAATTATAATTAAGAATAAATTGTTTTTATAATATTAAATAAGATTACATATATTAATTAATTTATTATTAGATTAAAAGTTTTTAAAATATATAAAAGAATAATTAAATTTAATATAGTATTTATTAATATTATAAATAAATGATTAATACTATATAATAATACTATTCAGAATAGGACATTAAATTTGAATTAAAATAATTATACTAATAATAATAAAATATATTTTTATAATATTATACTTTATAATCAAAATAATAATATATATAATTAGAATATATTTCGTTTATAAATACTAAATTTATTAGTTTTTTTAATTATTTATTTTTCCAAAATTAACATTTTAATTATATTAATTATTATTAATCTTTCTATTATTATTATTTTTCCATATAATATAACTACAATATAGTTTATAATAATTAATAATAATTTACATTAATTTTAATATTATTTCTTATGAATTAAAGGCAGCTTTATTTAATTTATATTAAAAATTAATGAATTTATTTATATTTATCTTACTATTAAAATTTATATAACTAATAATTTTAACCTTCAATTAAATTATTAATTAATATTAATATATTAATATATTAATATATTGAATTATAAGAAGGTATTATTAAATTATATTTATTGAATTATATAATATATATTAATTAAAATTTTATTATATTTTTAGTTAAAATTAAGATTGTTTATTAAAATTAAAACTTATTAAATACTACTAGACTATAAATATATTTTGAAATCTAATACTAATACTTATATATTTATTTATATTTATTTTATTAATACTAATTTTATTTATTAAAATTATTAATAAATTTAATATATTTATTATAGTAGTTTATTGTCTTTATAATATAATATTTAATAATAATGATTTATATTGTTATTTTTAGAGTAAAAAACTATACTATTAAATTAAAATGTTTTAATTTAAAACATTATAAAATAAATTAATACGTCTTTTAATTTTTTATATCAATAAAATAAAATAAATTATATTATTAATTATATTATTGATATTTATTTTATTTTTGATATTCAAAAAACTGTATTATAATAGATTTCTAATAAATTTATTATAATTTCGAAAACCTATATTATTATTGAAACTGGTTTTTTTTAATAATAATGATTTGAAATAATTTATTATTAATATATAATTATTATTTCATATTATAAATAAAAATACTTTACTATTATTATTATCAAATTTATAAATTCCTTATTGTATATTTAATATTAAATAAATCTTAATGTTAATAATTGTAAACTATTCTATGAAATATATACTAATATTAAACGTGGCAGCTGCTAGAAGTAGAGAACCGCTATAAAATATATTAATTAATTACCAGCTTAATAAAATAATTAGTTAAGCTATATAATTTGAATTTTATAATATAATATAATTAAATTAAAATTATACAAAAAACAATTATTAGTTAATTATATATATAAATTATATTTTATTTCAAATTCTGAATTTTTTCAATTTAGTAATTATTATATCTTATAAATAATTTTAATATATAAAAATTAAAAATAATTTGAATATATAAAAATTAAGTATTAATTTTATATAAAATTAATAAAATAGTTTTTTTATTTTAATTTTTATTTTAGAATTATTCATAATATATTTACCTTCTAGATCTATAACTAAAAAATGATATAATAAAAAAATATAATGAAATATTATATATTTCTAATTTATAAAAATTATTTTATATAATATATTTATTATTTTATAAAGATTAATAAAAAAATAACCAATATTATTTTCTATTCAATGTTTATTTTATTTCAATTTTAAAAAGAATATAAAAAAATTTAATAAATTTAAAAATAAATATTATTCTAAAATTTATTTTAAAAAATACTTTTACTATTTTAACTAAATAATTTAATTAGTTTAAAAAAATTAAATTAAAAAACTTGAAATATATATTAGATATTAAACTAGTGAATATATTTTTTTATAGTATATATATTATTAATATACTTAATATTTTAAATTTTGTATTATAAAATTAAAATAAAATTTAATCTCTATACTTCAATATTTAGATTTATTATAAAATAGCTCAATTATTTAATTATAGATTTAAAAAATCTAGATAATAATATAATAATGACAGATAAAATTAAATTGAATTTAAATTTATTTAATTCAATTTTTAAATTTATATATATTTTTAATATTTTTAAACTTTCATTGAACAGATTTCTAGATATTTAAATCTGTAATATTTAAATTTATAAATTTAGTTTTTTTTAAAATACTTTTTAAAACTATTTTCTTTAATTCTAGTATTTCTTACAGTACTGTAGTTTTTAAAAATATTTAATTATATATTAATATCTACTATAGTATAGTATTATTAATACTTATATTAAAAGTTTTTAAATTATCTATAGAAGAGTTTATAAAAAACGTTTTATTTAAATATATTATATTATTAATTTCTAAAAAATAACTAGAAATTATATAGATTATTAAATCTTATTAATTTAAAGTTTTTAAATAAAACTTATATTAATTATATATTAATTATGTAATTTAAGATATTTTCAAATATTAAATTTAATTTACAATCTAAATTATAATAATATTTAAAAATAAATTAAAAAGAATAAATAAAAATTAAAATAATAAAGAATGTAGAAAATAAAAATTAATAAAATAAATAAAACATTATTTTTATAATCTTTTTATAAAGCTGGAATACTGTAAATAGAATATAATAGATATAAAAATAGTTTTAGAATTATTTTATAAAAGTAAAATATTATAAATAAAAAATAGTAGTTATAGAAATTTTTAAACTATTATAATAAATAAAATTTATAAACGCCTACTAGAGATAAAATATTAAAAGTTATTTTTAATATATTAAATAAAGCTCTAGTTTATTATTAAATATATTTAATAATACATATATTAGAAGAGTAGTTATTTTCTAACTTATTTATTCTTATAATAATATAGGTCTATATAGAATAAAATATTTAAATTGTTTTTTATTTATTTTAAAATATTAAAGCTTTATTTATTAAATATATTATTTTAAAAATTATTAATATCTAGTATATATAATCTGTTATAATAAATTAATAAATAATTTTATTTTTATTCTTATATGAATTTATAAATTTGTATTTAAATTAGTTTATTTTATTTTATAAATATTTAAAAATATTTTATTTTCTGGACTTTAATATCTTAGTAATAATAAAAAAAAATTAAATCTAATTATATATTATAATTTATTCAATTTTATTAATAAAATATAATTCCAGATATTTTTATTATAAATTTTAAAAAATATATATATTTATTTACAGATATTATTATTTAAAAATAAAAATTAAAACTTAAACTAGTAAATATATTTATTTAGATTATTAATATAGATTAGAATATATATTTATAATACATCGAGAAAATTATACTAATCAAAATATAAAAAAAATAAATAAAAACGTTTATAATATAAAATTATAATTTTCAAACTAATTTTCAAAATAATTATATAAATTCCTACTGGATAGTTAATAAACTTTATTAAAGAAACTTTGATTCAAAAAAAAATATAAATAATATATAGTATAATCTTAATTTATAGATATTAAAATAAAATAAATAACTGGAATATATAATTAACTTATTATAATTTATAGTTTTATATAATAATATATTATTTGAAAAAATCATTCTTAAGTAAAATATTATATTTGAATTTAAAAACAATATGTAATATAAGAAGTTTATTAAATTAATTATATATATATATATATATAATATAATAATAAATAGTTTTTAAAATTTAGTTTCTTAATTTATTTATTATAATTTAAAAATATATCTTAATAGTTTTATATATTTTAATTATTTAAATTTAATAATTCTATTGATCATTTTTAATTAATATTAATTATTTATAATTTATTTAAAAGTATTAATTTATAATAAAGTAGTTAATAGTTAAATTAAATTAAATAATTAACAAGATTTATATTTTATATTAGACTAATAATTAAATATAATGTATATATATCTGACTACTTTATCTATAAATTAACCGGCAGATTAAAGTTTTTAATATTTAAATTCAATTAAGCAGATAGTTTACAGCAGTAAAATATTGTTATCTAATTTGTATCTAGAAATATTTATAAATAAGTAATTTTATATAATTTTTATTTAATTTTTATTTAAACTTATTCATTAAACTTTAGTATATATAAATTTAAAATTTCAATCTAATAATTAAATATAATTAGTCTACTTAATAACTAGTAAATTAATAATTTATTTAGATAAAATATGTATGAAATCTTAACTAGAATATTTAATTAAATATTTTAATATTCAATCTACTAATTAGTAATCTTAATTTTTCAATATTAAATAATTAGTATTAAAAACCTAGTATTAATAATTTATTTTTATTTAAATCATAAGTTTAATAAATAGTCTAATATATTGAATTATATTATTTTTTTAATTATTTTAATTTTATTATTTTATAAAATGTTTAATATTTTTAATATATTTTTTACTACTAAGCTTAATCGTATTTTTAATATTAAAATTAATTAGTAATTTAAAATCTTTTTTAAATTTAAAATCTATTATTTTTTATTTTTTAAAAAATTATTTTTATCTAGTTTTTAAAATAATTAATTAGTATTTTAAATATTTTTTAATTTTTATTTTATTATTTATTATAGATTTTAATAAAAACAGATTATTATAATAAATTAATTTATTATCTAAGTTTTTTAAATAATAAGAAACAATTTATAATATAAAAAGTATATTATAGTATAAAAGAAAACAAACTATTTAATTATATTTTATATATAATTAAATTAAATATTATTAATATTAATTAAAAAATAGTAATTTGTTAATAGTTTAAATAAAATAATAATAAATAAATATAATAAAATTTAATATAATCTTAATATGATAAAATCATATATAATTATTATAAAACTAAATATTATATATAAATATTATTATACTAATTTGGTATATTTTTTTATTATTAAAAATAATAATATTATTATAAAACTTTATTTAAATAAACTGTTTTTAATAAGATATTTTTATTATTATATATTAAAAGACTTTATTTTTTAAATAATATTAAAAAACTGTTTTTATAAATAAGTTTTAGATTATTAATAATAATCAGATAAAAATATATTTAAATTTATTTTGAAATATATTTTTAAATAGTTTTTTTAATATATATTAAATATAAAAGTTTTATATTTTTTTATTATTACTAATTATTTATTTATAAAAATTAAATTTTTAAATTTTTATAATATTACTAAAGTCTACTAATTATATATAATAATTCTTAAATAAAGAATATAAAATTATTATTAAATATATTTTATAATTAAATAATTAAAAACGTTTATAATATTATTTGTCTTATAAGGAAATATCTATTATATTTGATATCTAAATAAATTTAAATTATTGTTTTTTATAAATATTATTTTTTACTTTATTATTTATAATTAAAATTAGAAACTAATTTATTTAAATTTTATATGAGTCTAAAGATTTATAATAAATACTCTTTTTTTAAATTAATATTAGATATATTTAATTAAGACTTATTTTTTATTTAATTTCTAACTATTATTATTAATAATATATTTAATTATAGTATTATATCAAAATATATAGCTAATATTTATTTTTAAAAAAAGTTTATATAAAATTTTAGAATAGAAATAATTAATTATTTAATATTTATTATTTAATTATTAGTGAAACAATTACGATAAATATTTCATATAATAAAAGTCTTATCAATATAATAATACAAAAAAAACTTATTAATATTTTTATTTTTTATATATTATATTAATATATTAATATATCTATATTTTTTATTATTTAATATCAGTAAAATATATTTTTTAGTATTATAACAGCTATTAGTAATATTAATAAAATAAATATTAATAAAATAATTTATATATAATAAATTCTTCCTTTATTTTAAAATATAAAATATATAAATCTAATTATTATTATTCTAAAAATTATTATAAAATTTAAATAATATTATAATTAAAGTAAATAAATATAAAAAATATTCTATAATTTAATTTATTTTTTAATCTAGTTATAAACCTATTACTCTATTAAGTATAATATATTTAATATAATAACATATATAATATTAATACTTTTTAAACTTACTATAAAACCTCTAGTAAATTAAAATATATAAAAACATTTTTGATTTAATATAATATACTAGTTTTACTATGTTTAACTATTATTTAGTTTATTATTTGTTTTAAAACAATACTAATTATTATATATATTTAAACTAGAATAGAAAGATTGATATATATTTTATAAATCCTCTAGTTCTTTATATAATCATTATAATTTATTTAAATTTTTAAACATTATTAATTATAAATATTTTATTTTTATTTAAATAATATAAAATATTTGAAATATTATTACTTTAGAAATTAATATAAAATATATTTTAAGTATTAATTATAATATATATAATTACTAGCAGAATCCATTGAATAATAAATATATTTAATAAATTATTATTTTTTAATATTAATATTAATTAAAAAAATATAAATTTAATATATATATATTTTTATTTATAGCTAGTTATCAAATTAGGTTTATAAATACTTTTATTAAAGCTTCTAAAGATATTTATATTAAAATTTTAATTATTAGAGAAATTCTTTAAAGACAATATTAAATAAAGTTCTATTTATATAATAATAAATAAGATTTAAATAGTTATAATAAGTTTGTTATTTTTTTTAATTATATTATATAATAAATATCAAATATAAACATTTTAGATAAATCTTTTTAATATTGTATTTTATATATTTGTTCTTCTACTATTTCTTTCTATTATAATTTAATTGAATTTATGTTTTTAAACAATATTAATATTATAATATTTATTTTATAACTTTTACTAGTATTGTATTCTAAAGTTATATTATTAAGAAAGATAAATCAATTTAATACTTTATATACTACTCTATTTTAAAAATAATTAGTTTTAAACTACTTTAATAAATTAGTTTAAAAATATTTAAACTAAACTATATCTTTCTAATATTAATAAAAATTAAATTTAGTGTTTATAAAGTCTAGTTAGTATATTAAATATTTCATTATTTAAAATAATTAGAGTTGTTAATTATGTATAAATTATAAAAGATAAAATATAATTATAATCTAAAATTATTATTTATTGTTATTTATTAATAAAATATTAAATTAATTTATATAATATATAGTATTAAATAAAACTGAAAATAATAATAAATAAACTATTATATTTTATATATAATAGAAGTACTATAAATATATTTACTATTTTTTACTCATATAAAATATATTCTAAATAATTACTCTAATAATTATTAAATTATTTATCTAGATAGTATTTTTATCGATTAATAAATTAATAAAATCTATTAGATATATATATAAAAAGATTTATAAGATTATTTAAATATAAATTAGTAGTAAAAATAATTAAACCTAAATTTAATCTTTAGAAAATATATTATCAAGAGTTTATAAATTTATTTAATAAATTTTAAATAAAATAGAAATAAATTAAAACTATTAAAGTTTAATCTGAAATACGAAATATCAATATTAGATAGATACAGTTCAGTTTAGATATTTTTAAAATAATTTATAAATTATTAAATTAATCTATTTTTTTTAAAATATAATTTTAAAATAAGATATTAGTAAAATTTATAAATTACATAATATAATATTAGAATTTCAATAATAAAAATTAAATTAAATTATAATAATAATAAATAAAAATTATAAATTAATAGTTTTTAAAACTTTATATTTAATATTTATTATATAATATAATTTCAAATATGAAAAATTTAGTCTCTTTGTTTAAAACTATATTCTTAAAAAACAATTTTAAAATAAATATATATATATTGAATTTAAATATTTCTAATTAATATTAATATTAAAAATATATTTTATATTATTTAAATAAATCATGATTATTATAAACAAAACCTATAAAATTTATAATATGTTATTTAAGTTTTATATTTTAATTGAAATATATATAATAACTAATATGCTTTTAAAAAATATAAATAAATTAAATAATAATTAAATATGAAAAAAAACTAGTAGTAGATTATTATATTAATTTATTAAAATAATAGTAAATATTATAATAAATAAAAGCTTTTTTTTATATAATTTAAAACACTACAAATTATATAATTCATTTAAAAATATAAATTAAATTATAAAATAATTTTAAATTGTTTTTATTTAACTGTATTATTTTTTAAATTTTATTTTAATTTTATTAATAATAATTATTGAATTAATTCATGATAATTCTTTTTATATTATTAATATCTGTAATTAGATTTAATAACTAAGTTTAATAAAATAAATAAAATATTATATAGAAATATATTAATGTTTTATTTATTTTATAAATATATATATAATTTTATAATATTCAAATTATTTATTTTAAAAATTAAATAAAAATAATGTTTTATAAAATAAAAATAGTGTTTTATAAAATAAGAAATATAGTAATATAATTTTAGTAGAAATTGAAAGTTATAAATAAAGTTTAATATTAGAAATAGAATTAAAATAAATAGTAAAGAATATATTAAAAACTTTCAAAACTTTATAAAATAACAAAATTGAAAAATAATTGAAAAAATATATAATTTAATATATTAGATATAATTAATATTTAAAAATTAAAATTCTTAACTAGGAGATTGAATATCAGAGTTTATAATTAATTAGTCTAATTTAAAATTAATATATATTTAATTTAAATAAGTTACTAACTTATTAATTATTAATTTAAAAATTTAGATAAATAATATATAATTAAAATTAAAAGTATTTAATATTATATATATATATATATAACTAATATAATAAAAATATTATAATATATTTATTTATTTAAAATTTAAATATAATACTTTATTTTAAGATAAGTGTTTTAAATAATATATTATTTTATTTTATTTATTTTATTTATTTTATTTATTTTATTTATTTTATTTATTTTATTTATTTTATTTATTTTATTTATTTTATTTATTTTATTTAT
>KZ825970.1:28490-88679 GCA_003184645.1 Aspergillus ellipticus CBS 707.79 | reverse complement strand
CCCCCCCAGCTGGGCCCAAGTCTACGAATACCTCGTACCGCACAACCTCTCCGTCGCGGGCGGCCGTCTCGGCCCCGTCGGCGTCCCCGGCCTGCTCCTCGCCGGCGGAATCAGCTTCTACGGCAACCAGGTGGGCTTCGCGTGCGACACGGTCAAGAACTACGAGGTAGTGCTCGCGAACGGCACCATCGTCAACGCCAACGGCACCTCTCACACGGACTTGTTCTGGGCGCTGAAGGGCGGCAGCAGCAACTTCGGCCTCGTCACCAAGTTCGACCTCGAGACGAGAGTGTCGAATGGGATTTGGGGAGGCACGTATACCGTCTCGGCGGAGTATATTGATCAGTTCCTTGAGGTATGGTTTTCTTTCTTTCCCCCCTTACAGCCTGGGAGTGGGCTGGAAGATAGGATAGAGATCGAGATAGGGTGGCTGATGTGAATGTGTACGACGGGATAGGCAGCAGCAACCTACGCGGCCAACATCTCCGACCCCAAGACGCACATCGTACCGGCGGTCGTGCCCGAGGGCGACACCGTCGTCGGCTCGGTGATTCTGTTCTACGATAGCGCCACGGAGAGCTACCCGGAGATCTTCAAGCCGTTCACCGATCTGCCCGCCGTGAGCAACACGCTGGGCTTCAAGACGCTGTACGAGCTTGCCGAGGAGATGGGCGAGATGGTTACCGAGGGGATTAAGTACGCCCCTTCTTTTCACTTTCATTGATTTATTCATTCATTCTTTTCATTCATTCATTCATTTTTTTTCCCCCCCCTTTACCCCCTTTTTAATCCCTCGACCCATTCAGCTATGATGATGAATACTAACAACAGAAAAGCGATGTCTTCGTCGCCGGCACCATCAGAGCCACCACCTACGCCTCCCTCCTAGAAGGCATCTCCCTCATCAACACCACCTTCTTCACCCAACTCCCCAAACTCACCGCCCAGATCCCCTCCGCCAACATCTCCATCATCGAGCTCGACTGGCAGCCCCTCGGCGCCTCGTGGCTCTCCGCCTCCGCCGCCTCCGGCGGCAACGCCCTCGGCCTCAATGCCTCGGAGATCTACATCTGCTACGCCGAAGTCGTCGAGTGGATCGGGGCCGCCTACGACGATATTGTTGCTGACTGGGTCGAGGAGACCACCTATCTCATCAACAATGCCACCCAGGCTGTCGGTCTGTATGACAAGTTTAATTATATGGGTGATGCTGCCGGCTTTCAGGAGATTTTTGGTGGGTATGGGGATGAGGGACTGGAGAAGTTGCAGCAGGTGGCCACCGCGGTGGATCCGGAGGGCGTGTGGCAGACGAATTTGCCCGGCGGGTTTAAGGTGTTTTAGGTGTTTCATATATACTACTTACTAGTAGGATCTAGGTTTAGGGGTTGGGGGTGGGAGGTTCAAACTTGGGGTTTGTTGGGAATCGGGCTGTTGGGCTAGGATAGATAGATGGGTGGATGTACTACGGGAGGGGGAGTTGATTGTCTGGCAGCTAGACCGTTGTTATTTTACCATAATATCATAGATCCAACCATCTATCTGATTTCTCTACAGACGCAGTACCCGTACCGCAGCCCCATCTCACCCACAGACTCAGAAACAGCTAACAACAAGCCAAACCCGAAAGGAAGACAGAAAGAAAGACAGAAAATAAAATCACGAAAAGCTCCAAGGCTCACTCAATAAACCTCAGGTGAAAAAAAAAAAAAAAAAAAAAAAATCTAAGAAAGACCCGCAGCCTGGACCAAGAACTGCGCGGCCTCGGTGGCATCGGCGCCGTACGACAAGTGGGCCATGACATTGACGCCGTTCTCGCAGACGGGGTCGCCGCTGGCACAGAACTCCTTGACCTTGGACGAGGGGATCTTGCCGACGGAGAGCATCTTGTAGGGGTCGCCAAAGAGCACTGCCGCCGCGACCTCGCCCGAGCTGAGCTGGTTGGCCGCGTTGTGCACCACCATCGAGCCCTGCGAGTAGCCGCCCAGCACGACCTTGGTGTTGGGGCACTGGCTCAGCGCCGACTTGACCATCTGCGCCATCGTGGAGGCGCCTTCGGAGCCGAGGGTCATGATGCCCTTTTTTTTTTTTTTTTTCCCGTTAGTATCTCTCTTTTTAGGAGTAGGAGTATTTTCGGGAGTAATAGTATTTGGGGGGGGGGGTTGCATGAATACATACTGCAAAATCAGCCGGGTAGTTGACGCCCTCGACGCTCACCGAGTTGCCCGTCAGCGACTGCAGCTTGGAGGCCACCTCGGGGCCGACGACCGTGCCCATGGTGCCGATCTCGGTGGTTCCGCGCGCGAAGATGAAGGTCATCTTCTTGCAGCCGCCGCTGTTGGCGCTGCTGCTGGTGGAGGAGCCTGCGTGGGGGGGTTAGTGGGGTTTGTTGAGCTGATATGACGGAAAAGCATACCGCTGGTCAGGCCGCTGAGGAGCGAGCTGAGACCGCCGCCACTGCTGGAGCTGCTGCCGCTGCTGGAGCTGCCGCTGCCGCTGCTGGAGCTGCCGCTGCCGCTGCTGGTGGAGGACGACGAGGACGGGAAGAGCGAGGCCAGGGCGCTCAGGCCGCTGGAGCCGGCGGTACCGCTCGACAGTTGGCGCTCCTCCAGGGTCGGGGTCGGGGCGGCCAGCGTGGTGGCCAGGAGGGAGAGCACAAGGAAGGACTTCATGGTGATTTGATCAATTTGAGGGGATGCAGTGGAACGAATGGACGGGAAAAGAGCGCTGCTCTGGACGGAACGGACGAAGGATGGACGGTGGGCGGGCGGTGCACTGCACTGGCTTGGCTGGAGGGAAAGTGCTGGGCTGGGACGGGGCCAGGTTTTATATGCCCTGGACGGGGTCCAATTTGGTTTGGAAACGCAGACAGTAGTAGGGCAGGCCAGGAACAAGCACAGGCTCAGGCACCGGCACCGAACGGGATCGACTGGTGGGGCGGATCGATCTCCGAGCGGATCGTTCCATCCTTCGGGGTCTGCGCGACTGGTCGGATGAGACTGGTCTGATGCGCGGTGATACATGATACAGACCTTGGAGTCTGGTCTGGCTAGTGGTCAGGTCAGTGGCCACTTGGTCGGATGCGAGTACTATCACAGGATCGACCGACGAGGGATCTCCGCCCGGATGATGCCCCCGTCGCAGGGATCCGGATTCCTGCGCGATTGCAGCTGAAACCGCCCGGTTCGACCTCATTCGCGAAGCCTCGTCCCAGGGTTCCATCCGACACAGCCGCAGCTGGTGTCTCAGCCTGCAACACCACCGCGCGCGAACCGTTATACGTCGGCGCGCATGCCTGGCTCGACCGCAGCCGAGGCAAAGCCAAGATGCATGCATGCATGGCCAGGGTCCGTCGCCGATAGATTGCGGGTGCGAAGTGGGCCAGGGCTCATTTTTGAGTCGCGGATGGGGATGGCCCGGGTAATCCCTATCCGTATCCGCCCCATTGTCGCAGTACGGCTTTTTTATCGTATTACTTTGATCAGTTTTATTTTATTTTATTTTTCTCCCTTTCTTGCATGAATTTATAATTGTAGTTGGAGTGGAAGGTTGAGTGAAAATCAAACGGGGAGGGAATGGAGTGAATAATGGAGTGAATCTGGAGGAAGGCAGAGGCAAAAGTGGGCGCTCAAGGTATCAGGATAAACTTCGGCCGCGACCCTCGGTTGAGGCTGTCGGATCCAAGGCCGCTGAAACAGGCACATCCCCTTTAATAAACCCTCGCATGGCTGACTTTTCCGCCCGAGGATCCGGCCGGTCTGGATGCACGGCTGAGGGAGGGCGAAGGGGACGATGAGGTCATGGATGGAGGCTGCCGACGTCCTTGATACACGGCTAATGAGCAGACATCCCAACCACGGCCATTGGGACTACATCTACAAGACAACCGACACGGCAATCCCCCTGCATCGACAGAGACCACAAACACGGCAGAGCAAAGTCCTTCATTAACTAACTAACTCAACACTTTACCAAACAGGCTAAGGGAGACCAACAAATGAAATAGAGAGAGAGAGAGAGAGAGAGAGAGAGAGAGAGAGAGAGAGAGAGAGAGAGAAACCCTAAAACGGCTTCCCAATCGTCAGCAGCTTCGTCAACCACTTCCGCTCGACCTTGAACGACAAATCAAGCCGAAAAAACCCCATCTCCTGATAAACCTTCCAGCGCATCGGGATCTGGAAGATATAGTACCCCGTGCTCTGCTCGGTGTATCTATACGGGGCGGTCTTCTCGCCATCCTCTTTCTGCGGGATGACGGGGTTCATCCCCAGTTCGCCTTCGCCGGATTCCATGTTCAGCGGGCCCGGATAGTCTCCCTCCCGGCGCTGCATCTTCATGATGCGCGCCGTGTCGAAGTTGGCCTCGTTGAGGTCGAGCTCGAAGGCGTGGACCAGCTGGTGTTCTGCATCAGTGTTAGTGGAGCCCAACACGATGCAAACCAAGAAGCGAAACGGACAGGGAATAATACATACTGACAAGCTCCCCCGGCATCCAAACCTCCTGCATCAACTCTATATATTTCGTCGTTCGCTCCCCGTCCTGATGCGAGACGTGGAACGTCAACGTCCCGCTACTGGACGGATGGGCAGATATGCTATCGGCCATGAACTAACATTCTTATTAACATCTCGTCATTCCACTCCATTCAAATCAATCTGCCCACAAGCAGAAAAAAGAAAAAAAAATCCTACCTCGCTCGGCCACTGCACGTCCGGCTGCCGCGGCAGATCCATCTGCTTCCCGCCGATAATGCCCTCGGGCACGCAGTTCTCGGGCGCGACGCGCAGATAATACGCCTCGGTGAACCGCACCCGGTAGTTTTCGTAGTTTCCGCGGCCGTCGTTGTACACGAAAGCACTGAGGGGGGGGACCGGGTGGTCTCGCTCTTCGATGAATTCCTGGGGCTCCCTGGCGGCGGCGGAGGAAGAGGAGGAGGAGGAGGAGGAGGAGGAGGAGGTGGCAGAGCCCCGGGGCATGGCCGGCGGGGGCACGGCTCCGTAGATGGGGATCGGGGCATCGGCTTGGAAGCGGGCTTGGTATTTGGCTTGGGCGCGGGCTTGGGCTTGGGCGAGGGATTGGGTTGTGGCCGTGGACGTGGCTGGGTTGGAGGGGAAGGCGGCGAACATCGGAGGCGCGCGTTGGGTGGTGTTGTACACGTTGGTGAAGGGTAGGGTTCGCACAAAGGGGAACGATTTGTTGGTCTGGCTGGGGGCGCGGTATCTCTCGGCGGAGTTGGAGGAGGAGGGCTCCGCGCTTGGGCTGACGGAGCGGGAGTCCGTGGCTGGGCTGGGCGGGGTGGAGTTCATGGTTGGTTGGTTGGTTGGTTGGTTGGTTGGTTGTGTTGTGCTGTGCTGTGTTGATTGTAGACGCAAGTAGAGTAGGGTAGGGCAGGGCAGGCTAGCGCAGGGTGTGGTATCCGGGTTGGTGGGTGGATGATGGGTGTGTTCTTGGGTGAGTATTCGACGGGGTATATATAGTCCTGGGTTCTTCCTCGACTGGTGTATTGTCCGGGGGAGGGAAGTATTGGCGATTGTCTGCGGGTGCTTGTCTTAACAATGGGCTTTTTGTGTGTCGGAGGTGAACAATAAATCCGTACAATGGCAAAGTCCGCGAGGCATGGTTTCAAAAATTCCCTTTGTTCTCTGGATAAGAGGGGGCGAACTCATGGAAAATGCCGTTGTTTCTCTTTCATCCATGGGATTTCCCCTTTCATGGTGATTCTGGGGTCCAGCTCCAGACTCGGCCTGGGTCATGCCAGAGGCAACCGGGCATCTTTACAGCTGCACAAGTGTCATACATATTATATCCAGCGTTGATGCTAATCGACAAAACCGCTGACATACCAGATTACAAACAGATCAACTCGCTATATTCAGGCAATCTAAAAAATCTATAAACTAAAACAAAACAAAAGAGAAATAGAAAGAGAAATAGAGAGAAGAAGAGAAATAGAGAGAGAAAGAGAAATACCCGTTAAGCCACACAGGAAATCCTCGCTTTGCTAGACCCAACTAATTCTACATACTCGTCCTGAACGAGATAGGCTGCGAGTTGGACGACATCCGTGTTCACAGGTACCGACCAGTCAACGCGAACACGAAGCAGATATCGTTTCCCCCCTTGACCCTGTGCTCGGCCGTGGACAAACCTTTGCAGCGGAGAGGCTTGGAGATTGCAGGTCAATATCCCGATGGACCGGACGTCTAGACAGTCAGTCACCAGTGCGGGAGGTGCGGAGGGGAGATACTAACCCTCGTCCCCAAGGACAGGATTCTCCCTCTCGACATGATCGCTTTCAACAATGAGGATGGACTTGACGAGTGGATTACTCTCTTCATGATATAAGGAGAACTCTAGGCTCCCCTCGTGCGGCACATCAAGCTGCTTGCCCTGCTGATGTCGCCACCACTATCAGTACTGAGAACAGCTATCCCCCCCCCCTTTGCGGGTGATCTCATACCTCATGTAAGAACCAGTGGGAGGGTCTGTGGTCCCTGCTCCAGCGAGTGGTTGTCGACTGCCGCTGGGAAGTCCGGGACGAGTCCATAGTTCTTGGTGCTCGATAATGAAGAGACCACAGCGCCCTCGAGACCCCTCAGAGTCGCCCCATGGGCAACCAATGCAGTCCTACCTCACAGTGAGTTTCCAGATCGGCGAATAAACGGACAGGCATACGCACTCATATTGGCGAGGTGTGACCAATGTCACAGAGCGTAACAGGTCTCGTCGAACCCGTTCTACAAAATAGGGATTTTGGCTCATACCCCCAACGAGAACGACAGTCTGTTCCGAGCATTGTGAGCATAACTGGGGGTAGTCGACCGCATGACGCTATTGGCACATACCTGTATGGCCGAGGTTGGGTAAAATGGGGTCTCCGGGTGGAGATTTCCGTGTACCAATTCTATAACCTGTGAAACCACATCCTCTATGGCGTTCTTTATTTCCGCTGAGGTGACCTTCAGAGTGGGATGTTTTGTGTGGACAAGATCAAGGAATTCGGCAGTTGGGCGCAGAATTTGTGGCCAACGGCTGCCCAAAAAGACGTGTTTGATTGCTTCGACTCTTTCAGCCAAGTCGAATGACGCGGTTCTCGTTGGTAGATCTGACAGGTCATGCTCCAGATGTCGAGCGATGCTACTGAGGAGTCTGATATCCACCAGTGCGCCTCCGCAGTTGACACCTGGGGGAAAGTCAGCGATCGTCAAGTCTTGAGATGGAGGAGTGAGGTGTGTACCCGATGTTTCAGCCAGTCTCCTGTAAAACGGATGTTGTCCACTTTTCTTTTCAATAGCGAATGCTGCCACGTCCTGCCTGACCGTTAGTCTGCGACCTCGTTCCAGATCAGATGAGGCTCAGATTCACACGTACGGTAGTGCCCCCCCCCCCCCCCAATCACAGACGACCAAACGGTCAGTGAGCTTGCTCGCTTTACAGAGCTGAGGCGCGAGTGCATCTGAAGCGTACGCCTTGAACTCCCGGTGTTGGTGGCGGGCGATGTATAGCCCTGCAGCCTCCGGCTCGGTGACGAAGGACACCTGGTCATGTTTCCGATCTCTAAAGCCGGCGGCAGTGATTGCAGTTTCCATCTTGGCCGTGGTAGCTGGCGACCAAGTGGCCGGGATGGCGAACCAAAAGTGCACCGGGATAACCGACAGGTTGTAGGAATTGAATTGGCCTTGAAGCTATCCGTACAGCCGGCGAAGGAAATCCTCTACCACCTGCGTGCAACTTTCCCCGCTGGGTAGCCTCAGGATGCCTCTACCATGCAGGAATTGCTCGGGGACATTGTTGAGGGCTGAGGGGTGACTGCCATCGAGTAACAGCTTCGTCCAGCTGCAGGAGTGGGGGGCGGACTTGGCGGCAGTGCCCCATTGAACGCCGTTCTCACTGTAGCTGACGGTTGAGGGCAAGGATGGGCCGGCCTCGATGTACAATGTTTGAACGATGGGTTCATGTGGCTGGCTGACGTCCTGGACAGCATAGGTGACACCTATATTCCATGAGCACACTCGATTAAGGGGGGGGATGCCTCCAGGGTGGTGGGAAGGAGGGGACTCACAGGTCTTCGTTGTGCCATAGTCGATGCCGACAATGATCTGGCGTTGGAGGGGTGCCATGGTTCCTTGCTGGGAGTTCTTACACGAAGTTCTTGCAGGGGATGGGACAAAGGCGGCTGCCCGCCAGGCTTTATGTCCAGGGAGGGGTGTGTTAACAGGTGTGAACTGGGCGAGACAGGGGCAGAGACGACGCAGAGACAAAGAAAAAGCAAGAGGAATCAATGAATGAAACCCCCCGACGGGGTCTTTCCTTTCGCCTCCCTCTTCTTCCTCTTCTTCTTCCTCTTCGTCGCCTCCTCTGCTGATTCTCTGCCTGCCTGTCTCTCCCAAATCGTGACCCCCTTGATATCCTTCTCCTCACCGTTTATCCCTCATCTATTAACGCCCAGGATGATGCGCACCCGATCTGCCAGCAAGAGGGACGAGCCGTCCCGTCTTTCATCCACCCCCCGTCCAGCCAATCCTCCAGACACCCCTGCATCCGCAACGCCTGTCTATCCGAGCGCACTGGCCGAAAAGCGCACCTTTTCAGGTAGAGAGAAATATGAGCCGGTCTACCCCCCTGAGGGGGCGTGGCTCTCACGGCGTCAGTATTATACGGCCGTTCAGAGTGCTACACGTCTCCTCAGCCGTGGTTGTAATGGATGGGACTATTTTCCTGCCTGTATTTTTCCTGTCTGTAATTTCCTGTCTGTGCTTTCCTGTCTGTGATTTCCTGCCTATGTTTCCTGCTACCTATATTCCTTTGTAAGCATTTATTTTTAATTATTTTTATTTTATTTTTTTTTTAAAAAATAATAATATTATTTATATACAAGATAATAATTATTTTTTATTAGTTAATAAAGATACTTAGATCAGCTGTTATAGATTTAAATCTAATATTTTTAAAAAACTGGATACTTTTTTAATACTAAAGATTAGCAGATTATCTTAATTTATATAAAGATTTTATTAATTCTAGTATAATATTCTTTTTAGTATCTGAAGTAAATTTCTAGAATTTTTAAAGAATTTTTATATAATTAAACTTATTAAGATCTGAGCTAATAAATATATTTAAAATATTTAATAGATAAGTAATATATCTTATTAGGATTAATACTATTAATAAAATTTTAAAATTACTTAATCTAAAAATGAGAATAAATATTTTATTGTAATTATTTTCTAATTATTTATTTTCTTAAGTAGAGTGGCTTAACCTGACCTGACCTGGCTGTTAGCCACTCTATTCTTAAGTAATAAAATATATTTCAAACTGATTAATTTTTCTATCCAGACTAATCTTAATATTAAAGATTTATTTAATTAATAATATAATTTCTTCTGTATTCTTACAGTTAATAATTTTTTATATTCTAAAATTTATCAATATTATTAGTTTTTTATAAATAGTTTTTTTCTATTGTAAAGAGGATTACATACTCATCGCACCATGACGAGCTATATGAGCAAGGCACACCCACATAGGTAGCACAATATACACTTCTTTCTTCTCACTCTTTTCTACATATATCTACACGGTTAGACTACCGAGTATAGCAGGCACGGTCCTTGCTTACGACACACGCTGCTTACACATACGTGCCTTCGACAGACACGTAGGGACTAGTCGCGAGCGTGGCTAGCACCCGTTTACACTATTAGATATTATATACCAGATTATTAATAGCTTTATTATATAATCTAAAAATCTTAATCTCTGACTTTATAATAGCTGCTTTATAGATAATCTTAAATATATAATCTTTAGATTAGAGTTCTAAAGTAATTATTAAAAAAGCTTTAAAATACTGCACTAGATAATTATCTATATATTTATCTCTTTCAGCAGAGTATTTTATATTTTATTTTATATTTTATTTAGCTTTATTAGATTTCTGAATCTTAATTAACTATCTGAAGAATTATCTTAACCGGTTTTTTTATTATAGATTATTTAGTTAATATAATTTACTTCCCGGAGTTAAATTAATATCTTTTTTATTACCAGGATTAATATTCTTTAATTTATATGGATTTTTATATTTATTACTAAAGTTAATATTCTTTAATTTATCTAGATTTTTAATTATATTATCAGGATCAGCTCTAGATATTATATCTAGTCTTTTACTTCTATTACCAGGATTAATCCTAGGTAATATATCTGATTTTTTATTTCTATTACCAGAATTAGCTCTAGATAATTTATCTGGTCTTTCTATCAGTCCTGTAGTAGGTCTATTTATCTTATCTTTAGATATCTCGGCCCTACTAATTAGTCTGTTAAAACTTGATATATTTCTAGAGACTTATACTGTCTGATTAAAGTCCTCTTCCAGATTAACAGATTAGTCTGAGTAATATTCTAGCTCTCTTTTATAGAATTCTGGATTTATAACCAGCTTGAGCTAATTATCTTTTTTTAATAATATATAATACTGCTTATTACTCTTACTATATTAAAAAAATATTTTTTTTTAATATAATTATCTAGCTTACTGCTATTTTTTAAATAATATAAAATATAATAACTCTATATTCTGAAATAGAAGAGATTTAGTAGTTATTTATATTAAAACTTAAATAGAGTTTTTAATTAGTTATTATTTATATTAGATTTTTTTATTAAAATAATATAATTTTTTATAAAATTAACAGTTTTAATAGTATAATTCTAATATATTTTATTAATATATAAATTAATTAGTAGGACTTTTATAATCTTTAAAATAATTTTATTATATTACTCTGTAATACTATTCTAAGCAGATATCTTAACTTTAATAAATTTAAATTTTATTCTTTAATAAGATATTTATAATTTTAGAGTTCTGAACTCTATAGTATTATCTGTTCAGATAATAATTAGTATCTAGCTAGATTATTTCTCAGTCTATTTAATTAAAAGATTTAATTAGTTTATAATTTTTTTTATCTTACAGTTTAGTATAATAAAAATTTATAAAAATCAGATATAATTATTAATTAATAAAAGATAATATAACTTATCTCTAGTATCTTTATAATTAGAACTCTAAAAATCTATATATGTATATTAAAGCAGCTTCTTTATATATAAGATAAAGATATAACTTTATTTCTTAACTTACTTAGTATAAACTATAAATACAGATCTTATATTTATTTTTAAATAGTTTATCTTTCTTTCTAAGATATAGATTATCTATATCTATTAGAGTAATATAATTATTAAATCTTTATTATTCTAGATAGTCTAATCTATAATAGATCAGATATTATTTCTTTATTTTAGTATTATTTACTAATATTATTAAATATATATACTGCTTACCTTACTGGAGATTTACTAATAAGATATCTATATATCTTACTGAATATAAATATATTATATTTCCGGTTTATTTACTTTTTACTATAATTCAGACTTTAGAAATCTTATATTCTTATTTAGATTCTTAAGGTTTATATTTTATTTAATATAAGACCTCTAAAAATAGCAGATTACTAACCAGTCTAGATATATAAATAATTTTTCTAAGTCTTGCTTTAGAACTGTTTAGAAGTCTAATTTTATTAATTCTATATTTTTTAATTAATATATAATTACTATTAACTACTATAAGTATCCTTTTCTATAACAAATTAAGATATTTAAAGTTTTTTTACTGACCAGTTATATAATATATAGTACTGCTGTTAAAATACTAGTTTTTAATTTTATTTATTTTATTTATCTTATAATTCAGTCTTATTTTCTTATTTTTAATTTTATTATTAAATCTTATTCTAATATTATTAATTTAGATAGCTTAATTAGCCTAACTGGTCTTAATAATATAGCTTAATCTTGTATATCCGGCTCTTTAGAAAGATATTAATCTTACAGTCTTATAATATATATATCCGGTATATTCTTCTAGATCTTTATTAGAATCTTTATTTTTTTAAACTACAGATTATTTTTTCTATTTTAATTTTTTCTTATTATTTTTAATATTCTTATTATTATCAGAGAATCTCTAATTCTTATTTTTTTTAGATTTTTTATAATCTCTGGTAAAGTAGCTTTTTTTATTATAGTTAAAATAGATAAGATTTACTTTTAACTTATCTCTGGCTCTAGACTCTGTTTTTTAATATATTTTATAAATATTTTTATAATTACTAAGTCTTTATTTTATAGTTTTTTTTATTAATAATATATCTAATATAATAATTAAATTTTTAAATATTAAATATTTTATAGAAAGACTACTCAGAAACTATATTAATAAAAATTTTTTAATTTTAAATATATTACTTCTATTCAGATTAATTAATTTTTTAAATTATAATTTTAATTTATTAAATCCTGCTGCACCTATCTTATTATTCTTTAACTTTTAACTTCTTATCTTAAGTAATTAGTTTAATTTAATTACTTAAGATAACTTTATATATTAATTTTTTAGATTATTCCAGAGTTCTTTAGTATAATTAAAATTATTTATTAACAGGATTATATATAGAGTTAATTCTGTTTAAATTATTATTAATATTCTCTTATTAATAGTTCTTTATTTAATTAATTTCTGGTATTTTATTTTCTACTGTCTTCTTAGTATTTATTTATATTTATTAATTATATACCAGATCTTCTAGATTTTTATATAAATTCTAATTATATAAAACTAATATTAAGTATTTTTTTTAATTAAGTTTAGTATCTTAAACTTCTTAATCTTAATAATTAAATCAGGGGATAGTATCTTTTCCGGAAAAGATATATCTTACTCTATTATTATTTTTAAAATATTTTAATAATTTATAATTAATTATTAAAAAGATATTAGCTAATAGTCTTTATAAAAGACATTTAAAAGTTAAGCTTATAAATAAATTAACTAGATAATTTATAGAGAATATTAAATCTATATAAATCCTCAGAATATATAATTTAAAATAATTTAAAATCAGACAGGTCCGGACTTATAACTAATAAAGTAGGGATCAGCTATCTTACTCAGGAGATTCAGGATTTCCGGTTACAGTACTTATATAAGACCTATTTAATATATACAGACGGCTAGTTAAGCCTAGTAATAATACTAATCTGGGTTTATATAAAGATATACTGAGTACTTTATTCTTTTATACTACGTGGCTACTCCTGAGCCTAGAGTGGATTAACCTAACCGTTATACCTTAACCTTAACCTGGTCATAACCTGGCGGTCAGGTTAAGGTATAAAATCAGATTAACTGTCAGGTAGAACAGTTAACCGCGGTTAACTGTTATACCTGTACTAGTTCTAAAAAGACTAGTTAAAACAGAATTAGGCAGAAATAAGTAGAAATAGATAGAAATTAGACTAAACTTAACAGCAGTATTTTTGTGATAGAATAGCCTAGCTATCATGGTAACAGCCCTCGGGATGATGTATTATAGTGGTAATAGAAGTTGTGAGGTTATTAATAGCAGTTCTATACTCTCTTAATATCTAAAAAATACTAATTCCTCTGCAGGAGACTACTGATCTCTTAAGAATTAGTCTATCTTATAGATATAAGCTATCTTTATTATTATTAGATAAATCTATTATATTTAATAGTTAATTTCTTATCTAGTTAATAAGCTTTTTATTCTAATAAATAAATCTTATTATATTCTGATTCTTCTTTTTTTAACTATTTAAAAAAGATATTATCTTTTAAAAATAATACAGAAAAAAAGATATCTAGTAATTATATTAATCTAAAATTATTATTAAATACTGTTCTTACTACTAAGAAAATCTAATAATTAAAAAATTATATTTATTAATTAGAATAAATTATTAATTTATAAAAGAGAATAGCTTATTTCTAGAGAAATAATTCTTTAAATAAAATTTCTTTTATATATTACTAATCCTCTTCTAAATTAGAAAAAAATAAAAAAAAAATTAAATTTAAAAATATTTTTTATTTTATTTTAATTTTTAATTTTTAAAAATATTAAGAATAGATTATTAATTTAAAATATATATTTTAAAAAGCTTTTAAAAAATATTTATTAAAAAAATATAAGATTCTTACTATTATTAATTATATAGATTCTGTATATAGATAAAAATAATATTATTTTATTAATAATAAAAGTCTAGTAGTAAGATAATTCTTTAAGAAATTATAGTCTTAATTTAAAGATTAGATATTTATTCTGATCCGGAATATTACTATTTTTTAATTAGATATTATAATTTAATTTAAATAAGTTTATTAGTAATATAATTAAGATCTGAAAGAGTTTTATACTTATTTTAATATTTTAGAATAATATTTTCTTTATTAGATAAAGAAAAAAAAAGTTTTATTATATTTTATTAAACTATTATCTAATTTTAATTATTATATTTAAAAATATATTCTCTATTTATTAGAAAAATAGAATAAAATAGTAGCTATTACTACTTATTATTATAAATTATAAAGTAATAAATAAAAATATAAATAAAATAATAATTAATTTAATAATTATAAATTATATAAATATCTCTAAGACTATTTTAATAAACTAACTAAAGAAGATATATTAAATTATAAAAAAAATCCTACTAGAATAAATAGTAATTAATTATAATATTTTATATATAATAGTATTTAGTATTTTATAAATTAATATTCTATTAAAAATAAAAAGATTTAATCTACTAAAATCTATTAATATTTATCAGATTCTAAAAAAAAAATAAAAAAATTAAAATAAATCTTATAATTTTAATTTTTTTATTTATAGTAAAAATTATATATTATTTTTATATTTCTATTTATATTTAAAACAGTCTTAAAATCTTTATAGACTTAGACAGTTATACTAAAATAGATATTATTAGTTATTAATTTATTAAGATTTATAATCTTTAATATATTTTAATTATTATATTCAGAATTAAAGCTATTAACTAAATTACTATTTTTATTTATAATATATAAAAAGTCTCTATTATTATTATTAATTTACAGGAAAATATCTATATATTTAAATAATATTATATAAAGATTAATTAAGATCCTTATCTAGAAGATAATCTAATTTTATTATTAATAATTATACTTTAAAATCTCTATATTAATCTATTAGTATAGAATTAATAATAATAGTTTAATATATTATTTATTTCTTTTTTTTTTACTATTTAATTTAATAAAATAATCTGAAATTTAATAAAAATATATACTATTATCAAGCTTTCTAAAAATATTTAATTACTAGAAAAAAAATTTTCTAATTTATTTCTAAATTTAAAAATAATTTTCTAATTTATTTCTAAATTTAAAAATAATTTTAATTAAATTTTAGAAATTTTAAAATATATTTTCTATAAATTTTTTTTAATAATTTTTCTTTTATAGTCTTATAGACTATATTATTAATATTAAATTTAATAAAATATTTTTTTATAATTTTATATACTCTTTATTAAAAGTTAAATTTAAAATTCTATAAAAATATATTAAAAAAAATTTAAAATTAGATTAAATTTAATTTTTAAAAAGTCCTGCAGGGGCTTCTATTTTTTTTATATTTAAAAAAAATAATAATTTATATCTTTATATAGACTATAGAAATTTTAATAAAGTTTTTATTAAGAATTACTATTTTTTATCTTTTATTTTAAAGATTCTTAATAAAGTTTCAGACAGTAAATATTTTTTAAAAATTAATATTAAAAATACTTACTATTAAATCTGTATTAAGAAAAATAATAAATAGAAAATAGTATTTTATATTTAATATAATTATTTTAAATATATTATTATATTATTCAGACTAACTAATATCTTTATAATATTCTAAAATTATATATATACAGTACTTTATAGACTTTTTAATAATTTTTATATAGTATATTTTAATAATATTCTTATTTTCTTACCAGATAAAAAATCTTATATAAAATATATTTATTAAGTACTAGAAAGATTCTAAAAAATTTAATTTTATATAAAATTATTTAAATATTTATTTTATTAATTCTAAATTAAATTTTTAAAATATATTATTAATATTAATAAAGTATTTATAGATTTTTAATAGATAAATAATATTATTTTATAACTGATTTCTAAAAGTTATTATAATATTTAGATTTTTTTAAAATTCTCTAATTTCTATTATTAATTTATTTAAGATTATTTATAAATTATTTTATTTTTTATCTCTCTACTTTATAGAGCAGTTTATAATTAAAAATCCGGAAATATTTATTTAAATCTATATAAGCAGCTTATCTTTTATTATTTAATTACTATCTTTTAGTAAGTATTTCTACTAATATATTTTAATTCTATAAAATCCTGATATTTAGAAACTGATATATTAAAAAAAAAATAAATAATATTCTATTTTAATTTAATAATAAAAATATATTTTATCTAGTTATTTTTTAGTTTTATAAATTCTCCGGTACTGAACTAAATTATAATACTTTAGATTAAGAATTATTTATTATTATTTATTTTTTTAAATAATAGTAATAATATTTTAAAAATACTTTTTAGATAATTAAAATCTTATCTAACTATTTAAATTTATAATTTTTTATATATTAAACCAGGATTAATAAAAAATAAACTTAATAATTTATAAGCCTGATCTTTTATAATTTTATTATTAAATATAAAATAAAAAAATTAAATTTAGTAAATAAACTTTCTAGAATATTTTCTAGATTCTAGATAAAGTCTACTTTTTAAAAAAATTATTAATTCTAATTTAAAAATAATTTATAAATATATTATTCTTAATAATAAGAAATTTAATTAAAAAGAAATCCTAGTTTAAATCTTAAGATATATAGAATTATTCTAGGTTTAATATCTATATTATATTAAATTTAAAAGATTCTAATAGTTAAGCCGGTATAGAAACAGCTGACTGGACTGTTTAGAAAAACTTATTCTAAAAAAGATTTATTTTTTAATTTATAATATTATAGTTATATATTACAGAAATTCTGTATTTAGATATATATAATTCTAAGCTCTAAGAAATAATCTTATATTTATAGAATAAAGATCTAGAAATATAATAATAAAAAACTACTATTTAATAAAAATAACCAGACTAAAAGTACTAAATAATTAAAACTATAGATTATTTATATTTTAAAAACTGCTATTATATTCTATTTTTTAAAATATTATATTAAATATTTATTTATTTATATTATAATAATCTGTTAGTAAAATACTTTAGAAAAATATAAATAAAAGTACTTTTATAAAGAAAATTCTATTAGAATAAATTATATTATAATATAGCTGAATATATCTGAACTTATTTAATATATTAAAATAATATTATTTTAATATATTAATTATATAGTAATTTTAAATTACTACTAATTCTATTTTATTTATTTACTGAATTAATAATAGACTTTATTATAAGACTATCTCCAGTTATTTAATATAGAAAAATTATTAATATTATTTTTATTATTATTAATTAATTTTTAAAATACTATTTTTTTTTATTATTCTATCTATAATAACTGCTCCAGATCTTACTGAACTATTTTATAAATAGATTAAACTGATCTTTAGATTCTTAATAAATATTATATCTAATTAAAAATTAATTTTTATAAATAAATTTTAATTAAATTTAGTCTATAATATTTATATAATTTTAAAATTTTTAATAATATTCTATCTTTAAATTAATAGCTAAATAAAATAGATAAATTAAATTTTTAAGTATTATTTTCAGTATTACTCCAGCTAATTTAATACTAACTAACCGGTAATATTACTAATTATTTAATTTACTTATAATAATATAAATAATATAACTATAGATCTATTATTTTATAATATCTTATATAATTATTTATCAGATTTTTATTTTAGAATTAAGAATAATTTTTAATAGTAAAAGATTTCAGCTGTACAGAATAGAATTAAAAAATTTAAAAAAATAAAAAAAATATTATAATAAATATAGAAGATTATTTTTTTTTAAAAAAAAAAATTTAGTAAAACTATTAATCCAGAATTTATAATTTAAAGAATTAAAAAAATTAATTTTAAAATTTATAAAATCTTTTTAGATTTTTAAATATATTAGATTTTAAATATATTATTTATATCTATCTAAAAAATATAAATAAATTTATAATATATTTTATATTTTCTTATTAAAATTATAAAATATTAAAAAAAATTATAAAAAACTATTTCTAATACCGGAGCTAGATAATAAAAATAAATAAATAATTAAGAAAATTAAAGACTACTAATATTATAACAGCTAAAATTATTATTTAATTAAATAGAAAAAATAATTAAATAAATATAATTAATAAATCTCTAGTAAAAATATAATAAATATATAAAACAATATTAGAAATTACTAAAAAATATATTAAAAGCTATAACAGCTAAAAAAAATCTAGTAAAATATTATTAGATAGTTTATAAAAGTATACCCAGCTATTAATAATAAACTAGTTAAATAATATTTTACTAATATACTAATAAATATATTTTAAATATTATTATAAAATAATAGGTTGTACTTATATATATTAATAATTATAATCTACTATTATTTAGTACTAATTTAGTTATAAATTAAATATAAGTTATTTTTATAGCTCTTCTAAAACTATTAAAAATTTTTTAAATATTTAAATAAAGATATTATCTAGCTGATTATTACTAAATTACAGGCTAACTACAGTTAAAATATTAGTTTTAAATAATTATTTTACTAAAGTCTATAAAATAAAACCGGTATTACTAGATATAAAATATAGTTTCTTAATATCTACTTCTATAATTTTATAATACCGGGCTAGATATATTTTATAATTTATAGTATAATACTAGTAAAATATTAGTATAATAATCTTTAATTAGATTTTTCTTATATATTGATTTTTATACTACTAAAAAACTATAATATTAGTAATAAATAAATACTATTTAAATAAAGATTTTAATAAAATATATTATATATTTATTAATAGTATAAAAAACTTTTTTATTAAAATTAGTAACTATCTTATTTTTATTTTTTATAAAAAAAAATATATATATAATACTATTCCAGAAGTTTAATCAGTTTAGCAGTATTTTTAAATATACTAACAGATATTTAAATATATTAGTTAAAATATATTAAAAAATTTATAAATCTTTACTATTTTATAACTGTCTTAGTAACTATAATATTATTAATATAGAATAGATTTCTCTCTATTAAAAATATAATTAATTTTAAATATTTCTATATCTTTAGACTTAAAATATTTTATAGAAATATAAAGATAGTATATATATTATAACCAGTACAGTTTAATTACTATTTTATATATAAATTCTAGTATTTATATCTTTTTAATTATATTTATATAGTAGTAATAATACTAATCTAATTCTCTATTCAGTATAAAAAATAAAAATAATAAATCTTATATAATTTATTAATAATTTAGAAATATAATAAATATAATTAAGTATTTAATTACTAAAAAAAGATAAAAAATAATAAAAATAATAAATAACTAATATAATAAAAATAAATAATAAATAAAATAATAATAAAAAAAAAAGAAAATAATATCTATATAATAAAAAAAAGAATAAAAAAAAAATAAAATATATAAAAAATTTTTTTTTTTTTTTTTTAAAATTCTACTAATATAAATATATTAAAATACTGGTAAATCTATATAAAAATAATATATAATCCTATTTATACTGTATATCCTGCAGATCTTCTAGCTATTATAGTAACAGCCCTCAGAATAATATATTATAATAGTAATAAAAATTATAAGATTATTAATAGCAGTTCTATATTTTTTTAATATCTAAAAGATGCTGATTCCTCTGCAGGAGACTACTGATCCCTCAAGAATTAGTCTATCTTATAGATATAGACTATCTTTGTTATTATTAGACAAATCCATTGCGTTTAGTGGTTGATTCCTTACCTAGTCGACAGGCTTTCTACCCTGACAAGTAGATCCTATCACATTTTACCTAAGATTACCGCCTTCTAAAATAGGCTTAGTTGCTGAGAAATTAGACCCGCCGGTTAACCGCAGGTTAAGCCGGTCAGGAATATATATATTTTTATACCTGACCATAACCTGCGGTCAGGTATAAAAATCTTAATTAACCTGACCTGACCTGGCCGTTAGCCACTCTACCTGAGCCTGATATCAGACTTCTCGCTTAGCGCAGCGGGTCCGGAACAATGATGTTCCGGCCAACCAATCAGGGCTCTAAGCCTCTAACCTCGTATCATAAATAAACAGCAAGTCCTATTCAGGCAGGCGGAAAGCAAAATGGTGTGTTGCTGTTAGCAATTAGCAAGTCTCGCGGGTGTGTGCCCCATTGCTCCCCTCGCTCCCAATCTACAGAGTATGCAGTACGGCGGATGATAGCGGCCATCCTGCAAATATGAAAATTTACTTGTTCTGCCGGCAGAAATTAATAAATAGTATATTTTAATTTACTTTCTTCCTTTGTAAAATTCATTATAATATATGAGATACTTAGTAAAATGCTCGGTATGATACTCTACTACTACTAGGTGGTTGACCAGGTGCTTGGTGAGGTGCTTGACCAGGTGTTTGACCAGGTGCTTGAGGAGGTGCTTGACCAGGTGCTTGACCAGGTGCTTGAGGAGGTGCTTGAGGAGGTGCTTGAGGAGGTGCTTGAAGAGGTGTTTGAGGAGGTGCTGTAAGGGGAACCTCTGGATTCGTACAATCGACAGAAGTGCCTATAAATAAGAAGAAATTATTAAAGAAGGAATCTTTATATTATTAAAGAGATAGTTTTTTATCTATTAGTTTACTGCTTTTTTATATAAGAAATAAAATTAAAATAAGATATTAATTAAGCTATTTCTTTAAAGCTAGAAGCTTCTTATCTAGACCTGTAATAATATCTTCTGTTTCCCCCCCGGCAGTAGAAATAAATTATACTATTATACAGAAATAAGTTTTACTTAGTTATTTATATTATAGTAAATTAGGATTATATATTATATAATAATAGAGCTTAGCTTAATATTATTTATTTTAGAAAATTTTCTTCTTTTTCTATTCTAACTAGTTATATTATTATTATTATAGAAATATAGTCTAGTTTAATTCTAATAATAAATTTAATATTATCTCTTTATCTAGTATTTTTAATATTATATATAATCTTTTAAGTTATACAGTATATATAATAATTAATTATAAAGATTATATATATATTTAATTTTATCTTACTTTATTTAGAAACTATTATTTTTATTTTATATATTATATTAATATCCAGATAGAAGATTATCTTCTTTTTATATAATAATTCAGCTAACTCTTAAAAAAAAAAAATTTTAATATTTTTTTTATTATAAATTTTTTATTTATTTTAATATTTATAGTAAATCTATAATAATAATAAAATAGATTAGTTATAAATTCTGATTTATTATACAGAGCTAATATTATATAGATTTAAACTAATTAATAAAATTATATAAATAATCTTTTTATTACTACTAGAAAAATTATTTATTATATTAATTATTTAAATTTTTCTTTTACTAACTTCGGACCGGTTATATAAATAACCAGATATTTTAAAAATACTTATATTTTATATAAATAAAAATTATACTAGTTAAAATATCTTTATTATAATTTATTAAAAAAGATATAATTTATTTTTAATTTATTTTTATTTTTTTTTTTTTATAATACTATCTAGAATCTTGTTAGTTAAATAATTATATAAAAATTAATTATTAGTTTAGAATAGAAGTTTACTATATTATTTAATTAAAAATCTTTTTTAAATCTTAGTATAATATAATTTTTTTATAACTAGTAATTTAATACTATAGTTTTTTTTAAAGCTGAAATATATTTAATTATTATATAAATATAATCTATTTATTTAATTTTATATTTTCTCTACCAGTCTCAGTCTTTTTTTATATAATATTTATCTATAATATTTTTAACTAGTTATTTTTTTAACTGTTTACTAGAATTACAGATAATTAAATATTATCTATTATTTATAAAAAAAAAAAGTTTATTACTATAAGATAAAGAAGATTTATATAGAAGATAGAATATATTCTAGAAAATATATTAAATTATATAGTATATAAATCTATTAGTTTTTAAATTATATATTTTATATTTTTCTAGTCTAGCTTCTAGCTTAGATAATTTATATAAATATTCTACAGCTTTAACTATATTTTATTATTTTTTATTTACTTATTTTTTAATTTATTATTAAAAATAAGTAATTTAAATTTAAATTTATTTTATTATTTTAAAAATAATTTATATAATAATTTTACTCTACTAAATTAGACTTTTTATTAGATATTTTATAAGAGATTTTTAGTCTTTTTTAAAATTAAAAAAAAAAATAAAATCTATAAATTAAAAAAAAAAAGCTTATTTCTATAATAATTATTATATAATTATTTAAAACTAATTTAATAAAAAAAAAATTTCTTTTAATTTAACTAGTTATAACAGATATAAATTTAAATATAAGTTTTAAAAATATTATTTATTTTTTTTATTTAATTATTAGTCTGTAAATAATAAATTATTAAAAATAATCTTTATATAAAAACTAGTCAGCAGACTATAGTCTATACTTTCTTTATAAATTATATTTTTTTATCAGATATAATAATTTTTAAAAATCTATATTATTTTATTAGAATTTATATTAAAGTTTAAACTATTTTTTTTACTATAATAAAATCTATTATTTTAAAAATTATTTTTTTTATAAATCTATCTATAATTACTAATACTATTATATAATTATTTAATAAAAATAAATCAGTAATAAAATCTATAGAAATTTCTTATTATAATTAATCTAAAATTAAAAAAGATTTTAGTAGATCTTATTTTTATTTTTTTTAAATTTTTATTTTTTTATATATATTATAGTTATATATAAAATATTATATATCCTATTCTAGATTTAGCTAGAAGAATTTCTCAGTTATTAATATTATTATTTATTTTCTACCGGAGTAACCAGTTATAAAAGAATTATAAATTATTTAAATAATATTTATATAAAAAAGTTTACTATTAGAAATCTATTTCTATTAATAAAAAAATAAAAATCTGTTTTTAATATAATATTCTAATACTAATACTTTTAGATCTAAATATAAAAAAAATTATTATTTTTTTATTTTAAAATATTAGATAGTTTTTTAGTAGATCTTATTTTAAATTCAGATTTTATTTTATATATTTTAATTATTATATAATTCTATTTTCTTTTTCTCTTTATAATTTATAACTGAAGAATATTTAAAAAATATAATTAAATATATTCTAATTATAATTAGAAATACAGCTGTATAATAATTATTTTCTAATTATTAGAGTAATTAGATTATATAACTAATAATTTAAAAATTCTTTTCTGAAGATAGAAGATCTTATTTATATTAAAAAAGAATATCAGTCTTTTTATTATCTTATTCTTTCCAGTATTAAAACTAGAAATTATATTAATTTAAAAAAAATATTATTATATATATCTTTCTGTAAGTTTTCTAGATTTAAAAAAATATTTAAAATTTTTATAATTAATAATAATTTTAAATTTTTTTTATATAGAATATAATTTTATATTTTATTTTTTAAAATATTATATAACTGTTAGTAGCTTTTTATTATAAATCTTATAATTATATTTAATAAATAAATTCTTTTTTAAAAAATATATATACAGCTGTAATATCTTTTTATTATTAAATTAAAAAAATATTTTTTTATTAATATATTTAAAAAAATCTATTTCTACTATAATTATATAAAAAAAATTAAATATTACTAGTATTAATTTTATAATAAAAAAAGATTTTAATTTATTAAAACTTAACTAATAATTTTATATTTAGTTAAATATCTTATTTTTTTTAATTAACTTAGTAAGTAGTTATATAATATTAGAAAAATTTTAAATAAACTTCTAATAAAAATTAGTAAAATCTAAAAATTTTTATACTTTTTTTACTGTCTAAAAAATCTTTTATTTTTAAATTATTTAAATCTTTTCAGAATTTATTATTATTTTTTTATCTATTTATATAATATATTCCAGGTATTTTATCTCTTAATATTTAAACTTATATTTTAATATATTAAGATATAAGCCTGCTTTTTATAATTTAATAAATATTTTTTATATATACTCTTTATATTATATAATAAAATTATTAATAAAAATAAAAATATTATTAATATAAGTAGAACAGAATTTATTAAAATATTTTTATAAAATCTAATTAATATACTTCTAGAAGATACTTAAAATATTTATTAGATTAAAAAAAGTTACTAGTTATTTATAAAATCTATATTTTATATAAAAAATTATTATTTATTCTTATTTTTTTATAATTTAAATCTTATAAAAAATAGTTAATATATTAAATTTAATAAATTATTTTATTTGATTAATCTATATAAAAATCTCCTGAATTAAAAAAAAAATATTTATTTTTCTTTATAATTATATTTAGAATCCAGTAATTAATATAGAATTATAACTTTTTTTTTAATTTTTATATAAAAAGAATAGAAGTAGCTGCTAAAAAATAACTTATTTAAATAAAATTTTTATTAAATAAATCTGTAAGAGTTTTTTATAATATAATTAATTTTTTTTAAATTATATTATATAATAGTTTCTAAAAAATAAATAGTTTTTACTTATTTTATTATATAAATTTAATTTTATAATCTATTTTTTTTTTAATAAAAAGATAGTTTTTCTATTTAATTTTATTTAAATAAATATAAAAAATCCTGGTACTGTTCTAGTAGTTTTATATAAAAATTAATTCTTTTTTTTAATATTAAAACTTTTTAAATATTATTTATAATAGTAGTAAAAATTTATATATTATTCTTTTTTTTTATATAATAAATATAAACTTTTATTATAACTGCTGAAATATCTTTAATCTTTAGATTTAAAAAAATCTATTTTTTTTTATTTTATATTCTAGCTTCTGTTATATAAAGATATAACTTTTTTTATTTTAATTTAAAGTAAGTATTATTATAGTAGAACTAGAGAAGTTTTAAAATTAGATTATAATTTAAATAATTTTTAAAAATATAAAAAAATGTTTATTTTTCTAAATATATTTTTATATTAAATTTTACTTATATAATATAAATAATCTATACTTTTTTTCTAGTTATTTCTCTTACCGGTTTTAATAGTATAGATATCTTCTAGAATTAGTATTATTATATAAAATATTTATTAATTATACTGTAGATTATATAGTTATTATTAATAAATATTTTTATTAAAATAAAATAATTAAATAATAAATTAACTATAAAAAATCAGAAATTTATATATAAATTTTTAAAATTTTATTAAAAATTAAATAAATATTTTTTAATTATCCAGGACTTTTCTATATATTTTTATATAAAAATATCTAATTTTTTAATTTTATTTTAGATTTATCTATAATATAAGTTTTATAATTATTTTATTCTTTAATTCTAGTAGTTACTACTGTAATTATATAAGATCTAGCTGTTAAAAATAAAATATAATTCTAGATAAAATATTTATTTTTATTATATTAAATATAGATATTTTTCTATCTATATATCTATAATTTATTAAAAAAGATTTATTTTATTTTTTTTTTTTATTAATTTTTTTTATTTTTATATAAAGAATTATTATCTAAATCTAGAGTACTGCTATCTAACTAATAATTATTTTTTAATTTATATTATCAGAATTATTTTTATTTTTATTTAAAAATAAAGTAGAAACTATTATTATATAATTTATTTCTTTTTTAATTTAAACTAAATATTTTATATTATATTTAATTTTTAAAAGTTATTTACAGTATTTTTTATATAATTAAGTATAAGATATTTCTATTATTACTTTAAATAAGTTTAGATTTATTACTATTTTAATTAATATTTTTTTTTATTTATTATTTTATAATATATTTTTTATATTTATAAAAATCTGATTAAATTTATTTAAAAATTTACAGAGAATTCTTTTTCTTTATTTTATTATATTAATTTATATAAAAACTTTTTTTTTATAATTAAGATTAGAGTATATAAAATCCAGCTGATTATAAAATTTAAAAAAAATTAAAAACTAGTTATTTTCTTATTATATAGTAATCTAGAAAAGAAAATATTAATTAATTTTTTTTTTTAAATTTACTGTAAATATATAAGATTTTTATATTTTTAAAAAAAAAGATATTTTTTTTAATTAGAAATTTTATATAAAAATTAATAAAAAAAAATAATATTTATATAAGTTTTTTTTATTAAATAGAGTAAAATCCGGGTATTATAAATAATAGACTAGGATTAGTAGTACTACAGCAGAAACTGATTAAATTATATAAAATTTATAAAATTAAATTTATAAATTTATTATCTAGTTTACTAGTTCTTATATATATTTATAATTATATATTTTAATTATTATTTTTTTCTCTAAGAATACCTCTGCAAGAGTTTAATAGAAAAAATAATTTCTAATATAAAAAAAATCTCTAGATTTATATAATTAATAAAAGTATCTATAAATAAAAAAAAATTATTAAAGAAGAAATCTTTATATTATTAGAAAAATAATCTTTTATCTATTAATTTACTGCTCTTTTATATAAGGAGTAAAGTCGGAGCAAGGTCTTAGCCGAGCCATTCCTTTAGGGCCAGGAGCTTCCCGCCTGGACCCGTAACAGGTGCTTGACTAGGGCGCGTAGTAATCAAGTGCTCTATAAAATTTGCATATATGGCTTTAGTGCTTGCTGTAGAAAAGGTGCTTCGCAAAGCCTTGGGCTAGGACTCCGCAGGCCAGGGCCTAGTATATACAAAGCGCTGCTCCGGATTGGGGAGTATTGGGGTAGGGGTGCGGGGACGGGACGGGAGCCCCAAGTGCCGCCACCCGGGGTTGCCGTTATTAGCTGTAGCAGACACCATATTGAGGGGCACAACACTGGACAGGCACATCTTCAAACTGTAAAATAACACGAAACGATCAATCTATCTAGGTCCCCCACGCCTAATCAACATCAACGCTGTTCGTCACCGAGCCAAACACCTCCAGCGCATGGCCCAGGTAGTCCTGGCTTCCCTTGAGCCGCGGGGTCATGTCACTGCCCAGCGGGAGCAACTTCTCCGCCTGGTGGCCCTCGCCGACCCCCTCGCCCGCCACCACCTGGTACACGGCCTGCATGGCCTTGTCCTTGTCGCCGTTCGGCTGGATTTTGTTCGTCGTCAGCAGGCCCTGCACTTGCTCGACGAACGTGCCCGCGTAGTCGTCCGGCAGGGCCGCCTTGCCCAGGACCACCGAGGGGAGCATGTTGGTGTTGAAGGTGCCCAGCACGACGGTCAGCGTGCGGATGTTGAACGGGGCGACTTCCTTGGCGAGGATGCGGGTGGAAGCTATTGTTTCCGTCAATTAGCGACAACTTTTTTTTTTGTCTTTTTTTCTTTACTTTCCCCCCCAAGACGATGGAGTCTGGTGAGGGAAAGAGAGAGAGAGAGAGAGAGAGAGAGGAGGGGGGGAGACACATGGAACATACCATCCAACCCCGCCTTGGCCCCCGCATACACCCCCATCGTGGGAATCCCGTCCAGCGACGCCCCGCTGCTCATGTTGACGATCGTCCCCGACCTGCGGCGGCGCATGTGCGGCAGCACTGCCTGCATGAGCCGCAAGGGCCCGAAGTACATCGCCTCCAGCTGGCGACGCACCTCCTCATCCTCGATGGTCTCGATCGGCGCGTAGATGCAGTAGCCCGCGTTGTTGACCAGCACGTCGATCTGGTCGCCCCCGCTCTCCAGCTCCGCGATCACCTTGCCGCTGTCCCCGCTTTGCACGTCCAGCGGCACCCATTTGCCCCCCTTGGACTCGATCTCGCTCACTAGCTCCGGTGTCCGCGACGGGTTGCGTGATGTCGCGATCACTTTGTGCCCGCCGGCTAGCGCCGCGCGGGTTAGGGACAGCCCGAGGCCTGACGAGCAGCCGGTGATGAGCCAGGTGAGTTTTGTGGTGGCTGTCATGGTGAGTGTGTAGGATTTTGTTGATGCTGCTGTTGTTGTTGTTGGTCTGGTGGTGGTGGTGGTGGTGGTGGTGGTGATAATGATCCAACCTAGGGTTCAAAGCGTGGCTTTAAGGCCCGGAACCGGAGTTAGCGCGGGCCTCACATCCGCGGACCTAGTGGGTGATGCAGGCTTGGTGGGAGTCTGACACTCCGCGGATTTAGTCGTAACCCCGAATCAACACAACCAACTTCATGCTCATTGGGGCTGGGAGCAAGGATTGCTTGGAAACAAGTGGGCCTGACCATGGGAATAGTGGAATTGCTCATCGGTTGATGTCAGCTTAGTGATGTTTGACAAGTCCAACTAGTCAACCCTCATGCTTACCTCTGCAATCTGGAAAATAAATTTACCGGTCGTAAATTGTATGGAAAATATAGTCCCTAAGCCAGCCCCATTTCCCCCAACCATCGCCTCACCTCGTCTCGCTCTCTCTCACATCATCGGAGGCTATCCCTGTAGCTCAACCCAGGTACTATATAATGACAAGAGGCCTTCATTTCTCTAGAGAGGGACCTAGGGTCACTTGTACCTACCTACTACCTAGTACAATATCTACAAAACAACCACCCAACGCACCTACCCATCCACCCCCCTGACCAGCACAAACAACGTCTCCAGCACCGGAATCTCGACCCCCAACTCCCGCGCCTTCCGCACCGGCACCCCCAAAATAACATCCACCTCCATGCGCCGCCCCATCTCGCGATCCACCTGCATGCTGGTCCGCACCGCCCCCAGCCCCCGCATCCGCGCCATCTGCGTCTCCACCAGATCCGCCGGCAGCGAGACCCCGCTGGCCGTCGCCACCGCGATGACCTCCCTCATGAGTTTTCTCGTCAGCGGGTCTGCGTCCGGCGACGAGGCCAGGAAGGACGCCGTGTCGAGCCCCGTGAGCGTGGTGAGTGTGTTCCACGCGCAGTTCCAGATGACTTTTTGCCAGCGTGTGGGTTGGATGTCGGCGTGCATGGTGTGGGGGGTTTTGCCGGCGGTGAGCAGGCTGGTGAAGGTGGTTAGGCGGCTCGTTTCGAGGGATGCCGGGAGGTGGGGGTTCGGGTATAGCCCGAGTTCGGTTTCTTCGGACGTCGTGTGGATGATTGTGCCTGGGGTGGGTTGGGAGGCGCCGACCCAGGTCTTGGGGTTGGGTTAGTTGGGGGTTGGTGAGGGGGTGAGGGGTGTAGAATGGGGGGGTGTTCACGTACTACGCAAGAGATGATGGTGCTGGATGGGTAGGCCGCGCGGAATGGGTCCTCGTTTCCTACCCCGTTTTGAATGATCACGATCGTCGTGTCTGGGCTGATGGCGGGGGCGAGCGAGGGGACTACCGTGGAGAGATCGATCGCTTTGTTTGTGCAGATTAGGTAGTCTGCGGGCTGCGTGAGTTCGGACGGGGTGCGGATTACTGGGCTGGTTAGTTAGGGTTACGTTGGGGGATGGGTGGCTTGTTAGGCTTACCCCGGGCTGGGTGGAAGCGGTGTTCCCCGTGGTTGGCGCTTTGGATCAGGATGCCCTGGGGACGGGGTTAGTATTGTCGAGGGCAAGTGATGGTGTGACGAGGCAAAAAAACAGTACATTTTCTTTGACGGCGGCGTAGTTGGACCGTGCGATCACGGTGAGGCGCACGTTGGGGCTGCGTTGTAGGATGAAGGCGTAGAAGGAGCCAATGCTTGACGAGTCAGTATGACATCAGGATGGTGGTTGTCAGGATGGTATTAAAAAATTGGTGGCATACGCTCCGAGCCCGTAGAGCACCACGTCCAGCTGGTCGGCCATGGCGGAGGTTGGAAAATTGAGTTGGTTACACGGTGGCGTCGACCGTCCAGCCATGCGGGGAATGACGGGCAGCGCGGGGATTTATAGCCGCCGGCTAACCAACTCTAAGACAGCCCGGAGATCGGGGTTTCACCGAGCGGGGATGGATGGCTTCGATGCGCGCGGCGTGGCTGGAACAGGGCGGCGGCACATGTCCGAGCTCAACCTTGTCGACGGCCTGCAGAAGTCATAAGTCATACATGTCTCTTATCCATGTCTCGGATATCAACTTTTGTTTCAAATCTAAAATCAATGACAGGTCGCCGAGCTGCTGTATATTCCAAACATATCTCGCAATTCCCATCCTATGTACAGAACTCCGGCCGTCCAGTCTAAACCCATGATATATTACATCAGTCATGTCACATTATTCGTCATTCGGTCGCTCCACCACCTCGACCACCTCGACCGGCTGGACCCCGCCGAGAGGCCGCAGTTCGATCACCTCCGGCCCCTTCGTCGCGTCCACCGGGCCCTCGGGCTTGTCCTCCAGCCCAACTGCCTCCTCATCCACCGCGAACCGCCACCGCCCATCTGCGTGCAGGAACATCCGGAACCCGTACCGCTTGTTCAGCCGCACCAGGTGCGCCCGCCGCTGCGTGTTCGTCCACGAGTACGTATCACGGAAGTCGTGCAGCATGCGGCTGTGCGCGATCCACGGGATGATCGCCCCGATCGATCGCGGCATCCGTGGCCCCTTGAAACGCCCTCGCCGCGTCCCAAACACTACCAGCACCACCAGCGTGTCCAGTGCGATGATGATCAGCGCCATCGCCAGGGACGGCACCGAAGGCACCATCGTCCACGTGTTGGAGATCACCGTCGCGTTGCCCGCCGGCGCCTGCTCCTCCAACGCCACAAGATACATATTCCGCCAGATCGAGAAGTACGTGCTGTACACCCACTGATACACGATCTGCGACTGTGCCATCAGCTCCGACGCCTCCAGCGGGACGATCTTCTGGTGCTGCTTGTACAGCCGCGCCACCAGGAACCCCGCCCAGTCGTACGAGGACACGTACGATCGGTTGCGCCCCGGCTCCTCCCCCACGAAACTCTGCGGGATGGCCGCGAAGACCTTGTTGAATTGCCCCAGACCGACAGTCGCGTTGTCGTACAACGGTCCGGAGGTGATCTCGGTGCCGGCGATCGGGTCTATGTCCGAGATTTGTCCTCGTCGGTCGAAGGTCACCGAGAAGTTCCCCAGTTTGAGCCGGGGTTCGCACTGAAGCGCGATCGTGTTGTTGCTTGTGAAGGGCGATTCAGCCGTGTAGTCCCAGCGTCCGACCACCACCACCGACGACATCTGGCACATGTCCACGTCCGATTCCGCAATGGGGGAGAGAAAGTGAATCGAGAGCGCGATGGCTTCGCTGGGGCGCACCAGTGCCGTCATGTTCACCATACACTCCCGACTCACATCGCGCGTCGGTCGGTACACCCAGTACGTCTCGTCACCTTCCTGCTTGAGGTTCTGCGGAATCTGAAGCGCCTGGCACTCCAGATCGCTCCCGATCCCAAGCGTAGTTGCCCCATACATCACGTCTGGATCCGGATCGGTGTTCTTGATCGGGATAAACGAATAATTCGGAGCCATCCACGAGAGCATCGGCACCCCGCTCGTGACACTGGTCTGGATCAGATCGAATTCGGTAAAGTCGGGCGCAAAGTCCGTCCGCCGGAATTGCGAGGTGCTGTAGTTCAGGTATAAAGACGTGGATGGGAGGTAAGACTGCGTCAGCTTCTGAGTGAACAGGCCACCGGCAACGACCGACAGCAGCATGTTCGCGACACATGCGAACGAGACCAATCCTAAAAGAAGATGACGGTTCTGGATGGCCTTCTTCAAGACCGACCAGGGGGTTTGCGACGCATAATTCATGGAAAGCGACGTCCGAGCGGTCACCATCCCGCGCTGCAGATGAACCCACGGCTCCAGGATGCTGATGTTGCGAAGGATGGAGTTGCACAGCGCCGCCACGGAGGAGGCGACTAGGGACGGCAGGAAGGACGTGACCACCTGAAGGAAGCTGGAGCTGGACTGGGAGAGATGTTGCAGCCGGCCGTCGTGCGCGAGAGATGCCGCAACGACGCCCATGACCGCGATGACAGCAGCCAGGAGAAGGAACTCCACAATGAAGATGGGGATGACCAGGAAGTGTGGCATCGGGTCAACCCGGGTGCGCATCTGCTCGCCAAGGTGTACGGGTGATCCTGCCAATGTTAGCTCATCATTTACATTGCAACATGCCTACTCACCATCTGCAGTCACGATCTCAAGCCGGGAACCCATCGGACCGTGCTGCCACCGAAGCTGGCAATTCCGCAGCACCTGGCGCAACTGTCGTGTTGAAAATTGATGGAACTCGGACTGGGGGTCACTGAGGACGTTGGACGGCACAAACAGATCGGTCAGTATGCTACACATGGCCCTGATGGAGCCTGGGTCATTCTGAAGGATGTTCGGGCGCGTTCCGTAAAAGTAGATGAGACAGACGGTGAGGATGACGCCAATGGCCAGGATCACCTCGGACCACCAGGAGGCGAACGAGACCACCGCGATGGCAACCTGTGTCGAGAACCGCTGAGCTGGCACACGGGTCGGGTCCTGGTCCGGGTTGAACAGGCGGCCCATGGTCAGCACAAACGTCTCTACCACACTCCGCGTGACCTTGCTCTCGAATTCATCGGGGGTCATGACCGTGGACGCATCCAGCACGAGAAGTGGCTCAATATCGTCCAAGTCCTGACTGATGACCGGGAGCTCCGTGACCGTGGTGTCGCCTGTGGTCTCGTTAAGCTCGATGAAAAGCATGTCACCCGTATAAGGGGCTCGCTGAGCCAGGAGCCCCTGGAAGGCGTCGATGTTGAACTGGTCTGTAGATAGCTCGCGCTGGCTGTCCGGGTAGCCATACACACTGGTGATGGAACTATTGGCGTGCATGGAGACTTGTGCCTCAGCCTGACGGTAGTCGATCTTGCAGCCGAATATGCCGGCCGACGAGGTGAATTCCGAGCCTAGCTGGCTGATACTGTCGGCGCCAGCATCCGTCGCATTGACCGATATGACAATCCCATAGAGATCGTAGGGGTCGTCGCAGCCATGGGCGGTAAACGCGTTCCCTTGATGATGCGCGGATTGCGTCCGGTTCGGCCACACGGGCTCCCAGTAGCGGACCTGCAGGTAGTCGGTGGTGGGGAAGTAGATGTTCGTGTAGTTAAAGTCCAAGGTGCATTGTTGGTCCGTGCCGTCGACATCTTGCATCTGCACGCCGGTGACATTCCACGACAGCGTGGAGGTGCCATTGGTCGTATCATTGATGGAGACGGAGAGGTGGTCATCCACAAGGACGTTGTGGCAGGACAGCTGCGCCCAGTAGATGGTCTGATTGAGCGTCCACACCGTGCTCTCGCGGCGATCTTCCAGGGTGATTTCGACGGGCGCGACCGCGTAGCTGGCTGAGTGGGTGCTCCGCAGATTGTCCCGGGCGGTTAGCACGGAGTCCAGAGCCAGGGTCTCGTTGCTGCGCTGCGCCATGATCCAAACCGCCTGCGTGTGCAGATCCAGCAACTTCGGCCACGTCTTGATTTGTTCCTCCGACAGCACATCGAGCTCCCGCAGTTCGAGGAGTGTACTCTGCAGGGCAGGGAGGAACATGCGGATGAACAGCGTGGCGATCGAGACGAGCAGGACAACCCAGTGGCCTCGTTTGGCGGAGGTGAGCGGGGTGAGGAAGGACTGGCCAAAGTTGTAGTTGATGAACAGGACAGACGCCGGGGAGCCCTCCGGTCGGGAGATCTGAAAGTATGGTTCCAGGCGGAGAACGTCATAGTCGATGAAGGACCAGAGTGTGACGAGGACAAGAGCTGCGATGATGGGAAGGTAGTTGTAAGCGAAGGACTGCGCGTCGGAGACGTTGTCGGTGTCCGGAAAGAAGTACAGGCCCCCATACTGCTGGCTGTATCGTCGGAGGACGTCGAGCGTGATCAGCATCGCAAACATGACCGACGCGATGACAAACAGGTATGCTGGACGCAGGGCGACGGGGCGCCATCCTCCCGCAAGAGACGGCTGCCCATTGAGGGGAGTCGCGCGGCCGGGGCTAAGACGTTCTACACGCATGAGTTGTCAGTGAGTTGGAGGGGGAACAGCAGGCGGAGGCGCAACTTACGGGTGAAAAATAGCCAGACATCGGATAGGCGCTTCTCCAGACCCCCGGACATGCTTGAGGGGCATGCTCCTCGGGGGGCAAACGGCGGTGTCGGAGGGGAGCCGGATGCGCTGTCATCGCCCAAGGGATAGTTCATGGACGGCAGTCGGGGGCGCCAAGGGACGTATTCATCTCCGGAGATGGGTGCGATGGCGGTGGAGGGAGCTGGACATGACGGAGGGGTCGACGGCCGGCGAGAGAGGGAGATGGAGATGGAGATGGAGATGGGGGGGATGGGGGAGGGGATGAAAGAGAGACGAGGCGGAGGCACAAGGAGGAGGAGGTGAGCGAGCGAGAGACACGGCCGAAGCGAGGCGGCGAGGATGACGATCGACGTTTGAATCTGGCCGGCAATTCTTGATTTGCATAGTCGGTGGGGGTCACGGGCGCCAGGGGTCACGGTTAGCCCGCTCGTACTCTCGTTGCCCGTTTGGGCGAGGGGTCCTCTCCACCCATTGGTTCCTCGCCGGAGTCCTGCAGGCCCGACCGCCCAATCACCCGCTGACAGCGCATGAGCGGGGGCCGTCATTGGCCCGACAGGCAAACGCGAGCGGGGCAGAGCCTGGGCAGGGCTCAGGCACTAAACCTAATCGGCTAGGAATCGGCTGCCGGGGGGCTCGATCTGGCAAATGGGAGGCTCGCACCTGGCCCCATCGGGCTAGCGCGCAGGGTTTGGATGTAGGGTCTGGGTGGGCTGACGCGCACCCACTTGGGCCTCCATCCACTGGGGTGTCAATCCAGCATCCCGGGCAGTTCGTTAGTCGTAGGATTGTCTGGACCGGTTTCAGCCAACAGACACGCGGTTCGTGGAGTGACTGTCCTGTCCTGTCCTGTCCTGTCCTGTCCAGTGTCCACTTCGTCCATTCCACGCTGGACTGCGGTGAATTTCTATCGCTGGGCAGAAGCTTTCTGACATTTGAATCCTGCTCCATCGCGATCCCACATTCCCCCGAAGGAAAGCCGAATGAAAGAACTGCTGACACTTGACCCCCTATCTCGGTGACTCGACTGCCTCCCTCTCGAGTTTCTTTGTTCCTGTGAGGTTCTGGAAAGTTCCTCTCTCGACGTCGGACCCAATCAATCACGCTGTGGCGGTCAGGGTCCTGGGCTTGGCGCGTCAAATATATGTTTCTGCAGGCCAACCAGGATGGCAATCATGGCATCCAAGATGGACCCAGTGGCTTAGTTTGTGACCCTCGACGGAAGATTTGGATCGTCATTTCCACCAGAGTGAGGCGATGCTAAACTGAAAGAAAAAAAAAAAATAAAAAAAAAAAATAAGCGCGCAACGGCTGAATGGGCGCAGACACGGCTGATCGGAAATCACGTCGGCGGTGTGGAAGGGAGACTCGGTCGTTGAGAAAAAACAGAGAGTTCCTGTCAATCCCTCCATGTTTGAAATGGCAGAAGTCAGCATTCGGGGGTCAGCTTCATCCCCGGCCAGACCGATTTCCCAACTACCACCACTGTGGTGATCATGTCATCCTTGCTATCCGCTCTGTCATGATGACTTCTCCCGATGGTGGTATCGCGTACCAAGACTGTCACGATCCTCAGATGCCAGATTAAGCGAAACGGCCTACCTGCTTCAGCTCCTCAAATTGCATCGAGGTATTCATGAACCATAGGCAAAGTCAGAGCAATTCGGAGGGAACGAGGGCCTTGAGCTGGAAATTACACTTTCCCAGGCTCTGTAGGTTTCAGGCAATGCCCTCGGTTTGCCATCTCAGAAAGGGATTCTCCTCGTTCTACTGCCCGGAGTAAGGCTATGTCCATCTTATTCGAGGGAAAATCATGAGCCAGGTTTTCAACGTTTGCAAGCATCGGTACCGCATTGTCTACATTCTCACACCAGCAGATATTCTGACCCTTGACGCCATGCCCGAACAGTCGGTTGAGATGGCAAGGTCAACTTTGTCGACAGTTACCAAAGATATCCAAATCATGATCCTGGATTTGTTGGATCCCGTGTCTCTGAAAGCGGCCATTTGCTCATGTAAACCCTTGTATGATCTATTTGTCACCTACAAGAAAAGCATCCTCTCTGCTTCGGTTACTAATACCATCTGTCTAGAGTTACTGCCCCTGGCTCTCCTGCACAAGGAGGCTCGCAAGCTGAGCTGGAAGGAAGGAGATGATTTCCACCAGCTCCGAACCCGATTGGACACACTGAGTAACACACGATACAGATGGGGTGGAGACACTGCTGAGATCCATTGCCTGATTCGCTTTCATGAACATGCGATGCAGCTAGTCGACGGCTTTATCGAACCCGCATTAGATGCGTGGGACAGCACGATCGCTACCCCCGATCTGGCCATGCGCCGGATCCCGCCTTCGATACAGGAGCGCATTCGCGTCGCTCGTGCCTTGTACATGCATTCTGTTTTGATGGAAGCGGTTCTTGTGATGAGCTGTTATTCTGAGCATGAAGAAGAATTCGATTCGACTCGGAAGAGTTTTGTACCAGGATGGGTTGAACTCGATCAGTTTCTATGCATCTGCGAGTACCTTAAATCACTCTTTCCAGGTACGCCTTGCCCCTTTCATCCCATATAATAAACCCTACTAACTGACTCTTAGATAATGGATATTTTATCGGTATGTCTCCCGCGCGACTACTGGAGATAATGCGGGAAAATAAAATCACGGCTCCCTGGGAGTATTGTGGGGTCTACGGTGAGGTAAGTGAACGCAAAAAAAAGAAAAAAAAAATACCGACCTTATCCTAACCATTATACATACGTGCAGGGCTCATATGGGCTATATTTTCTGCCCGCAGATATTGTGGCTGAACTGGGCCTCGAATGGTTAGAAGAACGAAGGCAAACCCAGCTCGCTGTAATTCGGGCGGCCACGGCGGTACTGATGGACCCACTGCGGCACATGATCCGATGGGGGTGGGTGTGCAATCCTGCGGTTGATGAAATCGTGGAACAGCATCCTTTTCTTCGGGAAGATCATACTGGCGTCGCGGATGTCTGGCGCTCCAAGCCACCGGCAGATCCGAATTATGCCAGGGAGTTGCCTGCTCATTGGAAGTATGAGACCGTGATGTGGGATCGGAGCCGGGTGTTCGGCGCGGACAAAATGCTGCCCTTATACCCTAGCTTCAAGCCTCCATTCGAGCTCTTGCGACGGCAGTAGATGAAGTCGAGCTGTCATGTCACAAGCAGACAGCGAGACTATCGCTCGGGATTGCTGCTGTTATGTAGACGTAGACTGTAGTGCAAGTTTTGAGAAAGTGTTATTCGAATCCAAGCCCTTATCCCTCCTTTGTCCTAAGCCTGTGCATTTGGCTTGGTTCTTGCGTATCTGTAAGACATACTCGTAGAAACTGGTAGATCTGCTGGATGCTACGGCTGCCTCGTATTTCCCGATTCACTCTGGTTTCCGCGACCGTTATCGTCTTCTCCCGACTGTAGACCATCCCGTAATGATCACACATCGAGCGCATTGGTGCATCCTGGACTCTGCATATGTTGCGCGCCATTATTCTAAGGCCACGAGCTGCAAGCTTACCAGCCTGAGGCAACACCGCTCCCCCATCGACGGCCCTCCACATCATCCATCCGCACCTGCCATCCCATCTGGGTGTCTTTGTCAATCCTTTTGCTATCATCCCCATTCTTTGCCATCAATCAAAGCGAAACCGAATTGCGGGGCTTCTTTGTGCAATCCGCACCCATGCCAGGCAAACTCCGAGACATACTGTTGGTGGAGTCAGACAGAGGAGGAAGTTTCCCACAAACGCAATGTGCTCACTACTGCCAACGACGGAGATCTCCTTGCCAGATCACCCGAGAGGCTGGCCTGGCATCAGAAATTTCCTTCTTGGTTCGGTCTTTGTTCCCAATCTAAGGACTTCTCCGCTGAGAGACGAGAGAGCTACCAACATATAAAAGAGCAGCTGGGCCTGCCCTGAGACATGACATGGACTTTTTCCGACATACTTCGCCTGTCCCCTTACTCGAAGCACTCAACCACGAAGTAATCCGACAAGATGAAGAGGGCACGATCTCCGTCGTCCTCCCGGTCCAACAGGACGATGAGGTCACGATCTCAGTCATCTCGGCCGGGGTCACAATCCCCAGCCCCTAAGCGGAGAAGCTATCCGGGCGGTTCAGAGCCGCTTCCAGGCGACAGCGACAACAGGAACAGGTTTCCGACGCCTTTTCACCGTTTTCCTGCCAAGCTCCTCATTGAAATGCTCGGTTATCTACCCGACATGGCAACTGTCAACTCAGTGGTTCACTCCTGTAGGGCTTTCTACTACGCGTATAAAAAGAACCAGGTCGCGGCCCACCGAGTTATGCTGGAAGCCTTCATCAAACCGGAGTTGCGGCGTTACGCAATCATCAATTACGAGGCGAATTATGGCATTTGGAGAACAGATGAGGAGTTCGATGCCTTTATGGCCCATGTCGACGCCATAATGATGCCGAACTTCCAATGGGTTGGAACTTTGAAGGGTGTTCGCGAAATGATGGTTACTCAGAACGTCATCTACGACTTCGCAAGGCAGTTCCTTATCCAACATTTCCCCCACGAAAAGATCATCGATTTGCAGGGTCGCCCTACCGGTGACATCCGTCTGTCGGAGGGCGAGTTACATCGCGTCGAGGTCCAGCTGTACCTACAATCTACTGTGGCGCAAACCTTTTTCTCCATCCACCGGACCTTCGATTGGGCCAATCTCTCTAGCAAAACCAAGTACATCCACAGAATCCTTACCCGGCTTATACACAACTGGATTGAGATCGAACAATTCATAGTCATATGGACTTTCATGGATCTCAACTTCTGTAAGTACTCCCCCTTTCTAACATCTAGATATGCGATCAGATTTGCTAACAACTACATAGCCAAATGCTGGGATGCCCCGGAATTCTGGCCCGATTTAAATCGTGAGGGACCTGCCGCAGACTTCGGGCCTCCCGATGGCATAGCGTCACTTCTTCCACCGGTAAGTCTCCTTTTTTTTTTTTTTTTTATATATATATACAGAAGCCCCCTTCTAACATCATTACAGAGAGGTTACATGGTATGCTATATCCACGACACGGTGATGCAAGAGTTCGAACGGTTCTCCCCAGGGCATCTCGTCATCACCCATGCCCTGAAGACCTGGGAGTACTGCAAGATTCTTGTGAGCTTGAATATCTGGCAACTGAGAACTACCCTCATGCGGAGCCGCGAGCTATCATCCCGTCCCCCGTGCTTCAAACAGGATGGCTCTGGGTTGCACGAGGATCCCCGCGTCCGCATGTTGCCCATGACCCGCCCCGAGCCTGGGCTGTACAATGCCGTCCTCCTATGGGACCGGGCTCGCATCCGCGACATAGCGTATATGAATTGGTCGGAGGTGACGAACACGCGACTCTATGATGAGGGACAAATCCGCAACATCCTCAGCGCCTTGGATCGTAATGGTTTGTAGGCAGGGGCCGACGCGGAGGCCTCGACGGTCTCAAGGAAGGTTCCCCATTTGTTTTGAACCTCTGCTGATATGTTGGACCAGATTCTTTCCCTTACTATTGCCTCAGCGTCCCGCAATACACGCCACGGAACGCTGTAACCACTCGTCCTGGATTTCAACTGAGAGTGAGACCTAAATTGCACCCTCATCCCTCAGTTTACTTTGTTGTTTTCGGGTTAATTTTTTTTTTCTCAACAGAACTCCTCCTTCGATCGTGCTCAACCACCACCTCCTCAATCTTCAACAGTGAGTGAGATCCAACTTCCACCTTGATCAATTCAGTTTCGCTGTTTTCGGTTGACCGTTTCTCTCAACAGAACATCTACCCCCGCGACCGTGCGCAACCACAATCCTAACCTTCACCACAGAGTGAGATCTAAATTGTCGCTTATCCTCTCATCAATCTCGGGCTTTGGTTGGGTTTGTAGTTTTTTTGGCTTATTAGTTGGTTGTTTACGCAACCAGAATGGCACTTTGATCGCGTTGAACTTTCTTGTACCCCCGTGAAGTAAAGTAAAGTATTTTCAGTAGAGAGTAAACATTACATGTACCGCCGTGGGTCGAATGTGATCGATAGGAGCATCTGCAGAACTAGGTAGTTTTCAGCATTGGAGCCTAGGAAGGGGGTCCTGTTCAGGGTGTTATTTATTCCTCATTGTCTGGGATTATTGGTGATAAAGTACCTGGGTTGGTTAATTCTCGGCTTTAGCTACAATTCTGAGGGAGAGTGCTGAGTAGATCTTCTGAGATTGGGAAGCGAGTTATCTGGGACGCTATGGAGCTTTTTGATTTGATGGTGAAGTGTAAGCTGGGTGTCGGTGGATGGTACGTCAGATCGAGCTTGGCGTAGTCGACGGATTCGGTTTCGGGCCGGTGTGATGGGTTGTTGGTTTGGGTCTTGGTCGTAGGCTGCAGTCACGCATGGTGAGGGAGTTTAATACGAGGACAAAACATAGGACGGAGGAAGTTTGTTGAGGAAGGCCTACGACCTGCGGATTGGGTATACAAAGGATGGCTTCATGGACCGGGAAGCTAGTGGTATGGAACATCCCTGACGAGATAAATACATGATCTAGAAATCCCTGACTGTCCGGGGAGGTGTGTCTGCCTATAAGAGAAACAAGCCTGCAACATCCTTCGACATGCAGAATAAAACGACTGATATTCAGAATTACAACAGTGACCAGTCCAGGTCTTATTTTCTGTCACGCTTCATAGAGGAACCAATCCGCCAACAAAACCATTCGCTCTGCCCTCATTCCCCGAGATTTGGGCTCTAAAGATGTGACCATGTCCATGCAGCTGTCAGGGAGAATTACCTCGTGTCCCCCGATTGAATGACTCCACTGCTAACAGGCTACGTGCACATAGGAATATGGATATATGATGTCTGGCGATGGATATGACGGAGTGGGAGATACAGATCACAGCGTGTTGGGCAAGCGCTGAGAGTAGATAGTTTACCATATTTTGAATACCCGAAGAATCTGTCCATGGATCCGAGATGTTGATACTTCTTGATCTCAACCTATAGAACGAGATTATAGTTCTTTTATAGGAATGCTTTGCATTAATTAAAAGCTCTTAATTAAAATTTAACAATATCACTTCTTGGATCTCAAACTGTTTGATGGGAAGCAAAGCAAATCCCCAGTTCCAATCCGATATCAGAGTAGTCCAGTCCCGATATATCTTGACCAAACTTTATATACTGATTAGCGTAGTTCAAGAGTAGGGAGTATTTACCTAGAGCTGAGCCCGCATATTAGCAAAATATTCTTTGGATACAGCGGGAGACATGGATGCCGTAGCAAGAAATTAGATTTCAGAATCTTACTTGTACCTTCCGAGGTGCTTATACAGTCCTATTAGCTGGGAGGGATCGTTGTTACTCCTTTAACAGAGAATTATTGACAGGCCAGTGGAGTCGGAAGGGGTTGGCTGTATAGAGTATAGTTCAGAATAGCAGCCCGAGATGTAAGGTAAAAAAGTAGGCGGGAATGGAGAGGTAAATAGAGTAGTTATATAGCTATATAAATTAGTAATTATATATAAAGTAGCTACTATCTTATCTTTAATCTATATAACTTATCTGGAAGTTTAACCAATATAATGAATTTCTCACTCCGTAACTTCTTTCTATACTGTTATTCTGGCCACCCTTGGAGAAAGCTACGCATTTCAAGGTACCTGGACTTGCGAGTTATTGGCTGGTAGTATACACGGACTGTTGCGGGGGACATTAAAAAAGATATAGATAGCCAAGAATCTACTTCCAGGCATTACTTTTTATTAATATCTACAAACTCGGGTACTATACTCGGCGAACTGGATCTCAATTCCTTCAAGTTTGGATCCTGATAATAACTAGAACTACGTTTTCCCTGTCGTAGCAAAAGCCGAATGTGATTTCAGGCTTTATCAACCCGTGTAAAGGTCTTCAGCGTGCTGGCGTCATGAATGATGCTTTCAGCAATGTTCAGATATTCCTTGTCCCATACCTTCCCCCAGTCCCAGGATTTCATCTCCTGAAATGCACCAGGTATTGCTTCAATGTCCTCCCGTTCCGCTACCGCCTCTTCTTCCGCAAAACGAAACTTTGTATAAGCGAGAGGCATATGCAAGATAGCTCCAATCAGGAAGCCTAGAATGTCACATTATACCCGGTGTCGCATAAAGTAGCTGTTGGGAAGGAAGAGGAGATGATGGATCATGGACAGCAGGTACCCGGGGGCCTTCGGGGTAAAGATTCGTAAATCACGACCAAATGTGAATACAACTTCAACAATATCCTCCAGAGTGAGATTAAAAATGGAAAGAGGATAAATGTGAATTCGGCATGCGTAAATAATACCTGGGCCGTGAGACTGGCACATATGTACCCACTCCCCAAGGTAGCGACTGTCCACAGGCGTTGGTGTCGATGGAACGCCAGCCTCCGTGCAATGAACTTCCCAGCCCCATCAATATAGAATCTGCGAGCCGTACTCCATGACCGGAATATGCTTGTCAATGAGCGCCCTCAGGGCTCTACTCACACATCCGTCCGTGCATTTGTAAAGTATTCATCTCAAAGGGAATGCAATTATATTTGATTCCGCAGCACCGAGAGGCAGAATTGTTAGGATAGCATAGATCATGCTGCACCTCGAGCAGTTCTCCGGTCATCATATCCGGAAATGGAAAATAAAGAATAGAAGTTATGGGACATAGAACATTCCGTGAGGCGTTGTAATAGGAAGGCAAGAGTGTAGCTGAGCTGAGATCAGGGCAGACTCGAGGGAGTTTCAGCAGCTTAGTTGTGGGATGGGTCGGGTTTTATTGTCCCATAATTGCCAACAGATTGACCCACTCAAAGGGAATGAATGCAAAGGAATATTCTGGTAATATACCCTCGATGAATTGAAGTCTCTTCCAACTTCGAGATACATTGGCACAAGCTGACAAGACACCTCGCAAAATGGTGGATTGATGAGAATACTTTCTATATCACTTCTTTTGAACAGAAAATAAGCACATACGACCACAGGGTGTGGAGACCAGGGCTTCCCGTCCGCTCAGCCGTACTTAAGCCACACGCCGGGAGGTTAGTAGTTGGGTGGGTGACCACCAGCGAATCCCTTCTGTTGTATGTTTTTGTGCATTTTTTGCAGTTTTTTTTTTTTGGTATGAGGGGAGGAGAGGTGGTAGTTATATTGTGGAAGGGATAGACAGTGACTGTATATTCGTAGAATGTTTTCGTGGTTAATTATCATCAAATGATAAAGTATCCACCAAAATCCGCCCATTCCCCGCTGGCAGGAGTCGTTATGAATATACCGGTTTCCTCGGCAGTCATTGGGCAGATTGTTGTGCAGGCAGTGGTACCTAGTCTCACTGGTAATGCAAAGTACCTAGTATAGATACATATTCTAGGGAGAATGGTGAAAGGTTTACCACTTTGAAGACAAATAATGTCCTACAGAAGTTCAACTGTCCCTCAGGTCGAGAGAAACCGGGGCTGATGAGAATTTTGCAGCTGTGTATCGCAGTAAGTCTCAACTGAAGTGCCCGAGCCGTGACTCGACCGATGACGAGCAGTCATAATGTGGGTGTGCCCACAAACCCCAAGCAAGGTAGGTTTCTTTTTTTGTCCGCTGTCCATTGATAATCGAGTGAGGCACGGTGCAAAATTCCAAGGCAAATTGTCAAACACCTTCAGTCTCGTTGTTCTTTTCTATGTTACAGTGTGAAGTCTTCTGCCCGCGACTTGCAACACTATTCAATAAAAATTGGTCACTCTTCTCCTGTAAACCCGACATTGCAAAAATATATCAACTCCTTCTGGTGCCTTCAAACAGACTTGGAATAGACACTGGCTACTTACCCATAGCGTCCGATCACCATTAAAACCAATCCAGACAGACACATCACAGCCCACCCCTTTCCACCTCGCTTCATATTTGAACTATCACCCAAACATGTCCTCACAGATAACTATAACCCACCCCATAACTCGATTTAGATCGGGAACTGTTGAAACGTTGTAGGGATACAACTCCGCCCGAGACAAAGGGTCCGAGGTACTGTCGCAGATGACAGTGGTTGGAAGTCTGCTCAAGATTAACAGACCCCAGGCCTTTCTCCGCTTCAATATACTCTTTGAATTCTAATAGTGAAAAATCTGGCTGCCGGAAACACTATTCTGGGAATCCCCACACCGAAGACCCTTCGTGTCGGTTTCCTCCTTGCCACAGCCGAATGGCATAGACAAAGCCCATTGTTCAACAAAGGAATGCCTCGAAAACACCGACCTTTGTGTCCCCGAAATTGTCCGGGATGCCCAGTACGTTACCTATGGGTGTCACAATTATTGATTGATTATCCCCATCCTCGTCTTTGATCTGGCGGTTTATTACGGGTAGTGTTTTTGTTTGTCCTCCAATTGCTGATAAGCATCGCCAGGAAGAGTCCCAATAAACCCCAATCTTCCTTTCTGATCTTTTGCATAACACAACGTATATAAATTCAAGCTGCTCCTTCCTGAAATACGCCTCATTTCATGATCACCTTGAACCGTTTTCTCTTGACCTAGCTTCTTCTGTTTACCACAACTATTTTTTTTTTTTTGCCACACACCCCTACAAAGCCCCCCCCCCCCCCCCCCCAAAACACAAATCCGAAAAACAAAAGAAAATGTTAAATTATAGAGCCATGAGACCCAGCAGCGTTGAAGATCAGATTCTGCAGGAGTCTTCTGCAAGCTCGTTTACATTAGCTGACAGACCACGCACGACAGATACTTCCAAGGATGCTTGGTATAACAATCAGGACATGCCGGATTATACTGCAGATGATGATGAAAGTTCAACAGATAAAAGTTCAACCGATGACGATGAAGATGATAATGAAAATTCTTCAGATGATGACGATGAGAGTTATACCTCCCGTGGTGAAAGTTCTACAGATACCGATAAAGACTCTACAGACGACGATGAAAGTGAATCAGAGGAATTGGAGTCCCCAAGCCCCGCCACCCTGCCATCCAGAAAGCGGGGAGCTGATTCCTTCGATGAAGAGGAATCTAGCAACTGCCATCGTGTGAAACTCAATACTCCCAGTCGCAAAGATGAAAGCCAAGAAACGGTGATAATTCCACTCAGCCAGTTGACCCTGTCTTGTGGGAAGCGCAAGGCTGATGCTTCCAATGATGATGTACCTATCAGCGTTCACCGTGTGAAGGCTAATACTGCGAGGGGCAACGATAAAGGTCGAAACCGGGAGGTAATTCCACTCAGCCAGTTTACCCTGCCTTCCGAAAAGAACAACACAGAATTCTCCATTGTCAACATGAACCTTGATCACCATCGAGCCAGCCGTGATTTCACTGGACATAGCAGCCAGAGTCAGTCGCCACGGATGGATTCACCAGATCGGTTGGCCCCGAGTTACAGGAACTCCGGAGCGGATACCCCAGCGGACATCATTTTTGTTGATATTGAGTCTTTCAACCCAAGTACAACCACCATGCTCCACCCACGCTTGAGGCAGGGAGGAGAAAATTGATTGAGTCGGAGAAAATTGAATAGGTGGCAGCGTTTGCCTGAATATCCTTTCATAAAACCCCCAAAAATCCGCATTGGTAGTTTGCGTGTGGAACACGAATGGATGAGGTGGAGATATGGACCCAACTATATCAGCATCATACCGGACGACGAAACAATATACACTCTAATCGATGATAACGGGGTATCTAGAACTATGGAAGACGTGAACTGGCCTTATTGGTTCAAAGGGCAGATCGACTACTTAAAAACAGCAAGGGGGCGCATTGCCCGTGCCATAAAAGATTTCGATCAGTACTGGGATACGTTCAAGATTCAAATGAGCATGTGGAGAACCCATCGCCTCAGAGAGGAGATTTGGGACGTGGAGGGAAAAGCTGGCGGTATTCAGCTGGATGTGGAAGAGAAGGGCGGCGTCAAACAACGTGATAGATCGGTGTCCCCATTCTTCGCGGGCTATCATCAGAATCCTGATGGGTCAGTGTCTGAGGCTCATCTGTCTAGTGATAAGGGGCGTCCTATAGTCCATCCCATGTATTCAAAACTGCCCGAAACACTTGCTCGGCTTGAAAAGGAGATTGAAAGGCTCGAACAATCGGAAATGGGTATGTCGGAGTGACGAATTTGTTTGTTTTTGTCGAAATAAGGATATGGGTTTACGGCGCTAGGAGTTTCTGATCGTTAGAAATTGAAGAACAATTCCTTAAATTGATAACCCGATATGGAACACTTCACACTCTCATAAAACCATAGATGATTTCAATAAAGCAAAAAAAAAAAAAAAAAAAAAAAAAACCCAATACTAGAACGTGTCCCAATCCCCTAATTCTGGGCACTAATAGGTATTGACGATTCTTGACACCGCATTGCTCTGCCAAAGGTAGAGAAAAGATATCTCCACAGATGGCGTTGGGCAACACCACGAAGCTCTTTAGGTCTAGGCTGATATTCGACACCGGCGTCATATTTGTAGCCGAACTTGGTTTCCAGAGAATTCGGCAGGTGGATAAACTCCATGTCAGACACCGACTGTGGAGCCTTGGCGTTTTGATCCCGTCGCTAGAGCACAACCATCAGTTCTAGATACCGCCATTGACTGATCAAATTATCTCTGTAGATTGCTTGAGAGTTCAGGTTCACGGCCACAACGGCGAAATTAAGCTGTAGAACCCGGCTGATAGCCAGGTGCCGATCATAGGTAGTCTCACCAAAATGATCCACGATCTATCAGGCATTAGGCTGGTGTCAGCGCCCTATCTCGTCGTCATCGCTCCAGCCTACGAAAACTAAACGAAGAACAAGGGGAGGGACACTGAACGGAGGGAGGAGCGTGGGGATCAAGTGGAGGAAGATCATCAGCATTATTAACGCAATGCGCCTGTGCGGTTTGAGAATAGCAATAGTCCCAAACGCAGAAAGCGGGCGCATCTGTCGATCTGGTTACAGAAGGGTCGTCAGGATTCTGCTCCGATTCCAGATGAAGTAATATTTTACCTGCCGTTTACCAATGAGTCTTTATATTACTCAAAGTCAAAATGGTTGCGGAAAGAGGTCATGTTTAAAGACATATGATTGCTTGGTTGATCATTTGGATAGTATAAATAATAACGAAACACCGCCTACTTCCCTTCACTATCCGTGGATACAATTTCCCCTATATTCACCGAGCTCATCTACTACACTTGATATCCGCTTGAAAAAGGATAATGGTTAAACCAGCAACTATATCGGTATTGTGCCCACCACGCTCCCCCTTGATGGACTTCCTTCTCCCTTTTTTTTTTTTTTTCTGCATTAATCCCTCGAAATCTGGCTAATTTGAACCCATTCTCTTCAGAAGCAGGGTTTTCCGCCCTCATTGCAGAGTCCCAACAACCAGCCCAGTATATCATATATCAATTGCATGTGGTTGGATCGGACATGGATGTCGTCAAGGGGCAGTGGGATGTGGGGCGTCTGCCTACTTCGCCAAACCCGCGTTTCAGCCTTGCGCGACGCCGCGCGCAGCGCCTCGCTTGTGGAGTTCTTGAGGAATATCATCCCGGTTTCTGTGTTCTAGTCGTTCGATCGCGCCGACTGGTTGACATCGTTTGTCGAGTGCATGATCCTGCTAGAATGCTGTTCATCGGCACTCAGTGGGAGACAAGACAATGCCCGAGGAAAGAAAATAAAGGAAGGAGGATGACGTCGCCCTGTCGGATACGGATACAGCGCCGCGCTAGGCCGGATCCAGGCCGGATACGAGACCTCTTGCATGGCACCGATCAGGCAGCACTACGTACAACCACGGCCACCGGCACTGCAAGTTATCGAAACATTGTGACTATTATTATTCCAGACAAGCTTTGTCCACTTCTCCACCCCACAGTAACGCCAGTACGTATCCGTACTTCGTGCTTACTCCGTATATTGTCCCCATACGAGGCATGGGGCGTGGTGGGCACCGTCTTGGCCGGTAGAATTCCCTTCTTTTTCTCTTGATCCCTTTGGCTCGGATGTTTTGAGATAAAAGAGAACCTCGAAACTACTGAATGAATGGCAGGCATATTCAAAAGCAGTTGCGGCTGCTCTTATTCGCATCGGCTGCCTATCGGAGTAATATTGGAGCACGATGGCCGCTGCTCAGACTGGACCAATCAAGAGCCGGGATCCACTTTAATAGTGCTGATGAGCTCCGCCGTCCAATTCCTCTTCAGCTCTAGCATGCTCATGTGATTGGCCATGGCCCAGCTAATTTAAACCCGCCGCTCTCGTGGCCTCAATACGGAGAGACTTAAACATAATAGACGGTGTGGTTAGCCTGACAGTCACCAGGAACTGCGGATCTGCGATATATCAATTGGTCAGTGTCCGCACATACGCACCAACACCCCTTCTTGTCAGTATCATCAGCCACTATCTCAACCTGGCGATGGCGGAATACGTCCCTACCTCAATCTACGACACCTCTTCGAGGCTTTCGCAGCATCATGCTGGAAACATTCGGGACATCCAGAAGCGCAGACTATTGCTCGTCTACGTCCATGGCTTCAAGGGCTCGGACACCACTTTCCAGCATTTCCCGGCGCATGTCCATGATGTGTTGACCGGTCTGCTGGGTGAGTCGCACTTGGTCTACAGTCGTGTATATCCCCAGTACGAAACGCGTGGTGACATGCAGACGGCTGTGGACCACTTCAGCACCTGGTTATCACCGCATGAGGCAGAAGACCTCGACATAATTCTGCTAGGCCATAGCCTTGGTGGGATACTTGCCGCGGATGCTGCCCTCCTACCACAGTCCACGAAGCCGACGACGGAATCCAAGCATCGCATCCTGGGACTCGTCAACTTCGACGTGCCCTTTCTTGGGCTAAACCCGCGTGTTTATTCCACCAGTATCAGCAGTTTCTTCCTGCAAAAGAATTTTCTATTGGAGGATGACCCCACACATCAGTTTGCTACTGCCAGCCCGAATTATGTCCCTCCAGTTTCGACTACCGTGCACACGGCTGCTGAAAACGATGGTGTACTAAGCTTAAAGAAGCGTTTACGCCAGCGAAAGAAGTCAGAACATAAGTCCCTTGTGGACCGGTTTGCGCCGTCCCTAAAGTTCGCGAACTGTCTCAATGATTTTACGGAACTTCGTCGGAGGTATCAGCGGCTTATGGAGCTGGAGGCTGCGGAAGACAGCCCCATCAGAATCCGGTTCGTCAACTACTATACTGAGAGCACCGGCGAAACAGCAAAAGTCGCTGCATCTGATTCTTCCCCCGTCGGAAGCACAGTCGACCTGAATAGTAGAAGTTCATCCAACCCAGACTCTCCAGTGGGCGAAACCACCGCACAGAAACTACGCAGGTTTACAGTCTTGCCTTCGAAGAGCGGGAAAGATGGGAATGATTCGCTTTGGGTGCCGGTACGGATGGAGGACATGGATGAGGTGACGGCACATCAGTCAATGTTCTTTCCACATGGCGCACGGTACGACCGACTTGTTGGAGACACGGTGAGCCAGATCGAGAACTGGGTCCAGAGTGATCTTGACCGGCAGTGGCTTCTGCGGAGCCAGGAGCAATGAATATTTGTTTGCCGCGTCCCAAGTCAGGATCAATCGCCAAGAAAGCATAGACTCAGCCCATCCCAACTCTTTCAGTTTTAGATTTAGCACTGTCATATGGGGTCACATAAATTATTTTATTCATCGGCGTCATCTTGTTTTATTTTGCACTCGAATCCCAGGACATCAGCCATAGCGTGTCCCGAATACCCCTTCTACCCTTTGTTCATGGCGTCATCTTGCGAGACATATCTCGGGTATATTTCGCTTTCGAGAGAATTAGACGTTCGGGTAGCTTGGTTGAATTAAAAAGCTACAGCTTGAAATGCACTAATCCTTATGGGAACATATATGCTAGGAACAAGCTTACATGATAGCACAGCATAGAACTTCCTCTCCGAATCCAAAAAACCGACAGAAAAGGTAATACGCAGCATTTTGAGCTTAGAAATCATGGTCGTCATATTTCGAACCAAATAGCTGGTAGTATGTCCAACATAATGTCGGGATACGGATATTCCTCTAACGCAGAGGAGACAAAGATCTCAGGTTCCATCACAACTAGTAGGAGAAGCAGGAAGAGCTGATCGAAGGAAGGCGCGACCTTTGTTCACGACCAAGTGCTGCCTGAGGCTGTCGCGGCTTAGTCTACCCGGGAGAGGAACCCATCGCTCGACTGTAGACTGCGTTCCTCCCAACAACCTCGACCCATGCTATTCTTGAAACGGATTACTATCTTCACGGGCTAGATTGCACATGTCTCCCAGTGTCAAGCAGTGATAGATACGGTCAAAAAGAGATTCGAGCAAGTTGAACGTCCTGAACAGTCCGCATTGAGAGTTCAAGGCTAACATGATGATAATATTGTCGCAGATTACCTTCTCCACAAGAACCGAAAGAAGAGCTCAAATCAGGTCTGCACATGGACTATCTCGCCTAAATACAACTTTCCCTACCTCTTCCGAATACCAAAGCCATGTTTTTGACGAGTATATCGGGGTAGATATACCAGTGGTCTGGGAATCGCTTTTTTTTTTTTTTTTTTTTTTTGTTGCTTTGATAAGTTCTGCAGGCTGTAGTTTGGCAATGTTTGCTGTCGACTGCTATCGTTCTATTAACACAAGCTAATTTGCAGCATCATATCCCGCTGGTTGGATAGAATGCAGAGACAGGGGATAGTATTGAAGTCGACGAGGGATCAACTTTCGATGATTAATTGATTCTGTTCCGACTAGCATTAAGGGCAAATTCCATGCAAGTTGCGAGATAACCACCTCACAGAAAAACTAGCTAACAGTTCTCTGTAATACAGACTCTAGCCATGCTGGAGACGACAGCTCTTCCAGTGAAATGTGATAAGAATTAGAGGCGGACACAGCTCATTCAACCTTCCCAATACATCCCCCATGTGGCTCGCTTCCGCCTTTATCGCCGGTAAAGCCTATCATGACCGGACAAAACGCCTATCCCATCTGTTTATAAACCGGATCGCATCGGTGATCGTTTCGAATCGAAATATAACGCCGTAATATGCTCATAGTCGCTTACTAATGCTGGGTGTCATGACTCCCGTGGGGGCTTTTCCCACTGATCTGCCTCTTGATCAATACCTGGAAGTTCTGATCTTCTGACGAGAATACGCCTCACCTTTTAGATTATGGTAGGTTAGACCACGAGGAGGGCCTGATAACCAGAGAATATGTCTATCTAAGATGCATGTCAGGAGTGACTGGCTTCGTCTACTGTGGGGTTTAATTCGTAGGGAGGAAATGTGCGGTCGGCGTTTTCGGATTGCGGAGGTATCTAGGGCTTCAGGTTTGGTACATTGGGAATTACATTGTTGCTTTGGGACGTTTGTTTCATCATTTCGGTATGGATGTTCGTACCATTGTAATCTAGGGACTGGTGACTTTATCGATGCGAAGTATCGCGCGAAATGAGTCGCTGTGGCAGGTGGAAAGCTCAATTTACCTGCGATTATGGTTTATCGTCCGATATCAGGTCTCCGGGCTTATTTATCGTCATTTGTTTCTCTCGTCGAGTTTCGTAATCGTCATGGCGAACAAGCTGGCAGACATTCCCAGATATCATCACATTGGATGATGTGGCTGCCATGTACTGCATCGGAGATAAGGACGGAGTTAAAGAACGGTAGGTCAAATCATTTGCTCGAAATCCATTCCAGTATGTGCAATTTCTAACCGTCCCCTTTGTACAAACTCGCCGACCGACGGAATCGCATGCCGGTGAGAACTGCCCCAGGAAGACCGTTCTAGACAAAACTTGCGATCGCACGAGTGTTGTCGAGAATCCACGGATCATGCTGTAACTACACCCCGGGGCCATCCGAAAAGGGCCAGCATCCGACTCGGATAAAGGTTTAAACCACCAAGACCGCTCCGATGAACCCGAACCACGCCGGCAAATCCGCCACCAGCATCCGCACGCGATGAATGGACAACCACGTCTCCATCTCGTTGCTGGCCTCCTTCTCGCCTTTTGTGTCCTCGACCATGCGCTGAATTGGCGGTGCCACGAGAGGCACGAACAAGAGGTGTCCGATCGCACCCACCAAGCCGACCCAGTAGAACGTCGTGCGGGAAACTGGCCACGGGCGGGGATTCGGCGCGAGGTAAATGTTGGCGATTGCGGTGGATAGGGAGGTCAAGTTGAGGGTGAGGACGACGCCTACCGCCCGGTGGAAGACATTATTGAACCATTGCGGCAGGACGGCGTCGGATCTCGTTCGGAGAGAGGGTTGGAGGAAGGCGGAGTTGAAGATGCGCTCGCAATTGGCATGGACCAGACTTGCGGTGCTGGAGGCGAGTGGGGCGACCCGGAGGAGGGTGTAAGGGTCGAGAATCAGTCCGGAGGCCATCGTGAGGTTTTCGGGCGAGTAGTGGTGGTCCTTGGGATGGAGAGGTTTGAAGTGGCGCGAGATTTGGAGAATTAAATGGCACGCCGATCGGTCGGACTGAAACGTTGGGTTAAGTAGCTGCGTGGACGATATGATTATTCGGCGACTTTTTGGATTGTTGTCGCGGTCAGCACTAGAACCTCACGTGGAGCCCTCCTGTAATTTCACTCGATTCCGACCGTCCTTGGTCAGTCGATCGTTCTTTCCGACCCTATCCGCACCGACTGGATGTGCGGGGTCATTCTGGTACAGGGACTGCGCAGGCTTATGAACATGAACGTGACGTCGTCTTCATCCAGACTCGTAGAGTTGGAACTTTGGTCGAACATAAAACTTAGTCAGCTATGAACCACGCATGCAGGTCATCGAAGATGATTCGCAGGAAGGTTAAGATCTCCGCGGGAGTTCCAGACCTTCATGCTGATCAGACGATCAACAACCGTCGGGCTTCGGGTGCTCGCCATCGGGAAATTGATCTCTGCAATCGATGTTTCGATAGTCGTAGCTTTGTATGAGAAATCGAAGTTCAATGTCGGATACCGCATCATATACCCAAGGCACGGGGGGTTCCGGGTTCGAAAGGCAGCATGTCGAAGAGGACTCTCGGTAAAACGGGGAATCTGAAAAGGTTGGTATCTCATGAGCGACACGGTGGATGGAAACACTGATGGTGGCCAGTCTGGGAGAGACACTAGAATCGATGGTGCATGGTATTGTAGGATCGAGGCTCGGCAGGGTGCCCAAGGGAGGGGGAGGTATACGACTCAGCTGAGTTCAAATCGTTCGAGGCATGGAGTTAGGTTGCAACGTTCAGTAGTGCATTGGCAGCCAATTGGCGCAGACACCAAGAGCGTGATTGTTCCATGTTGCCAGCGCTTGGACGGCTCGAGCGCGAGAATGTGATTCGGTCGTAAACTCCCTGGATGTGGTCGAAGCTGCAGCGGGCACGATGGGTCGTTCTGCAGCGTCACAGCCTTGCAGTCCGGAGACAGGTCGGAGAAGGTCACCACCAAAGGGACCCATCAGTCTTATCACTGCGGCAAACACAGCTGATCTTCAGACCCGAGCGATCCGACCAGCTCTCAGCCAGTAGTCGCTCCAGGAATCCGACATGCAGTCCATATCTCAACGGTGGAGACGATGGCGACTGAAATTGAGCCTAGAACACTCATTCGCATGTCAGATTATTGTTCCGTGGTAGGTTATCTTGACAAATGTCAGCCCAAGAGCACAGTGCAATCTACACGCGATATCCATGGATGCGCTGGACATGCAGCCAAGGTAAACCACCATATTAAATAGCTTGGCAGGGCTGACACCCAGCGCAAGGCCCGTCAAATCACTCTTCGGGATAAGCGCGGAGATGGATTGCCGATAACTTGGCTGATGTAACACTACAGATCCCCTTCCTTGATTTGTCGGTGAGCCCCATGCCGAGCAAATCTTTTAGGCAGCATGAAAAAGGGATATGCAGGCAGACTGGAGAATGGTCGCGCATAGTGCGAGAATAACGACCTGCAATAATCAGGTCTCATGCTTCGTGCGGAGAAGCCAGATTCGGCAACCTCGTCTCCGTGCTTGGTGTTGACTCCCAAAGGGTCATGAACCCCGGCGCTGGAACCCCGGCGCAAAAAAGGGGAAGATGGGCAGATGAAAGTTTAAATCGACGCCGAATCTTGGATTTGCGCGACCCGGTCTTTTCATTGGCTCGCCACCTGATCCAATCCTGCGACTGTCCGTCGGTTCCAGCGGATGCTCCCAGGGCTTCGCGGTGATTGGGTGCGATGCTGAGTCCCGTCCCAGGGGGGATCTGCTGTCCCTCTGGGACGTCCCGGAGGAACCACAGATACTAACGGTGCCTTATTCTGCCCGTGGATAGAACAGTAGAGGTGGGTATGTAGATCCGCGCAAATTTGGAAAGTGGCAAGCCGGTCTCTGGTGTTGAACACTGAACTTCCAACTCCCCGGTCCTGTCACTGCGTTCGCCAAGCAAATCCTGGGGGAGGAGAACCGTCCCATGCGTTTGTTCGAAACTGTAGCCGACACACCATGGCGGTGGGTCTGCCATGGCCCTTGTGTCGGCAACGGTGGGCCAACAAGGCATGGCCATTCGCGGGGAGACAATAAATGTGGCCCGAGCATTTTGCTCAGATGCTGGTTCGGTCTCCAGTCCATTTCTGTCAATCGCCCCCGGCAATTGAAACCCCGGGGCAAGATCAAGAATATAAATATTGGGCTCCCAAGTCTCTTCCTCTGGGCATCCATTCCTCAAGTCAGTCCTGGTTCATTGCTAGACTTCTGACTGCCAATATGTATTCGACATTCACTTACTTGGCCCTTCTCCTGAGCTCCTCTTTGGCGAGGAGTATCAGCATACCTCACCGCAACACGGCCCGGACAACAGCACACTATGCCCAGCTAGATCCGCCATTAAACACCAACTGGACTGATGATGTGGGAACCAACCCTTGGCCTGAATACCCCCGCCCTCGGTTGCGGCGTGATCAGTGGCAGACTCTGAACGGCATCTGGCAATACCAGAACGCTTCCAGCCCCAATGATGTTTACAACCCGCCGTTTGGACAAGACCTCGCACAAGAGGTATTGATCCCATCATGCCTCGAAAGTGGCCTGTCTGGTAAGTTTGATTCGTCCGATCAAGGCGTCTCTGGTGCTAACCCCCAACAGGCATTCAAGGAACCAACGTGATTTATTCCTGGTTCAAGACCAACTTGACCGTTCCCAGCGACTGGTCAGGACAGGATGTGATCCTCAACTTCGGAGCAGTGGACTACGAAGCCACCGTGTTTGTCAACGGAAAGAATGCCACGTTCCACCGCGGCGGCTATTTCGAATTCTCTGTTGACATCACGCCATTCCTTGACTCTTCAGGATCTAATGAATTGTGAGCTCTCATCGCGCATTATGTGCCCCGGACTCAGCTGACAGGAGTAGGCTTATCTTTGTGCACGATCCTACCGATCTTAACGGCTATGTCATTCCTATCGGCAAGCAGCGCCTGATCCCCTCAGCACACATCTTCTACACGCCCTGCAGTGGCATCTGGCAGAGTGTGTGGATCGAGCCTGCTCCAGCAAACTATGTCACACAACTGGACCTCACGGCTGACATGCACGGTCAAGGTGAGTAATAGCCGCCTTTTCAATGCTTTCCGTACCTAACACAGTGCAGTCAATGTCACCGTCCACAGTTCATACGGAAACGGAACCGCCGTTAACGTTACCGTGGTCGACGGAAACGACGTGGTTGGCTCTGGCACCGGGGTCTCGGATCAGGCGTTCCAGTTCAATGTCTCCGATCCAAAGCTGTGGTCTCCGAACTCCCCCACGTTGTACAACGTGACAGTGACCATGGGAGACGACAGCTTCCAGAGCTACACTGGATTCCGCACCATCTCAAAGGGCACGGTAGACGGCGTGGTCCGACCCTTGGTAAATGGAAAGTTCGACTTCATCTTCGGAACCCTGGACCAAGGATACTGGCCCGATGGAATCTACACTCCTCCCAGCCTCGACGCGATGGTTTATGATCTCAAGTTCCTCAAAGACCTCGGTTTCAACATGGTCCGCAAGCATGTAAGTAAACCGACTACCACCATCGGAGCAAATTATCTAACCTGTGACAGATCAAAATCGAGCCTGCCCTCTGGTACCGTGCTTGTGACGAAATGGGCCTTCTGGTCATCCAGGACATGCCGTCTCTTCGGCCACTCGAGAACGTGTTGCCCGATGACGGACAGCAGCAGGAGTTCGGTCGCCAGCTTGATCTCCTGGTCAACCAGCTCAAGAGCTACACCTGCATCTTTACCTGGGTCGTTTACAACGAGGGCTGGGGACAGATCACCACTTACTACCCCGAGTTCGACTTGACGGCTCGCGTGCAGCAGCTTGACCCCACCCGTCTCGTCGATGCGACATCTGGCTGGCACGATCACGGTGCGGGCGACTTCAGCGTAAGTGCCATCCCGTCATGACTCGGATCACCAGAACCAGACTAACACCGCCCAGGACAACCACCACTATGCGAACCCCCAGTGTGGCACTCCATTCTACTCCATCGACTCGACTCCGTATGACCCCAAGCGCATTGGTATGCAGGGTGAATTCGGTGGTCTGGGCAACAACGTGTCGATCGACCAGTAAGTTTTTTTTTTTTCACCCATCTGCATAACGGAAAAACGGGAATCTAATTAGCCACAGTCTCTGGAACAACCAACAAGCCATCAACAGCATCAACCAGACCTATGAGATCGACACTGATATCGACGCATGGAACCACCGCAGCCACCTCCTGCTGAGCGAGCTGCAGGATCAGATCAGCCGCTACGCCTGCAGCGTGGCTGTCTGGACCCAGACCGTGGATGTGGAGGGCGAGGTCAACGGCCTGATGACCTACGATCGCCGGTTGAAGCGTGTTGATGAGGACCAGTGGAAGAAGGACATCAAGGGCCTGTATGACGCAGCGTCCAACCGGACCAACTCCACCTCATCCTAGACGGAGACGGTGAGGGTTGCTTTGCATGGAGTCCTGTTTGATATAAGCATATGTGTAGCTCTTTTTTCGATATCATTTGTACCTTTATCAAAGCGATTTCTATGAATTCCAGCACGTTTTTCAGATCTGCATTTATTCTTCTGTGTGGCTGTTTCTGTCCAATTGAGAGGTACACTAGTAGTAACTGTGTTCTAAAAAGCTCTTTTGTGTGGTATGCTTACATCATGCCATGCACCTCATCATTGCACAGTATTTATTGCTATGTAATTGCCAAAAAGATAAACCTTTGGCAGGTGCCTGCAGGTACTTAAACTGAGGTAACCTGACATCATGCCAGTTCGATCATTTCGGAGGTCGGAATAAGATTCCGGAAGCTTACTGTAAATCCACCCACGATAAACAGGCACGCCACCCCGGTTGTTCCTCTCTTTTTTTCTTTCTCTCTCTTCTCCAACACGGCATTCGTCTTCGGATCCCTTCGCGATAACGCACAATTATCGATCTTCAGCAGAACCTCCCCGCCCGTTTACAATGTCGACTCGCAACCAAGATTGCTACCGATGCCCTGGAGCGTATATGGGCGAAGCTCCCCATGACGTCCCAAGAAGTGCAGGACGATGGCCATCTCCCACCACGAAATGACCTCCGGAGTTTCAGTGAAGTCAAAATCCGTCTCCACACCCAGTGGGAAATCGAGGCCTTGGACAGTGAACCCAGTGGTTCAAGCCATATGTTCCCCCCCATTTTATTCGAGCCTATGCCCCAGGAGGAGTTCCTGGCCCGACAGAGAGTCTTTCTCCGCCCAGTAGAGTTTCCTAATTACGATCCCGCGAGTGCTCAGGATCCTCTTCGGAGTACCGTTGATATCACGCGCTCGGTATCGGCACCACCCCTTCTGTACTCGATCGTCAGAAACTACAAATCATTGACTACCCACATCCCTTCCTATTTGGTCCTAAGCTGGTCGGCTATTATGCCGACAAAGCCCTTCAATGGATTGGACTGATGAGATTACCCTAGAATCCAAGCATGGCCATCCCCACCTGATAATCCAAGGATCTCAGCCTGTTGTTGGTCGGGACGATGCTATCTTATATGGAGAACTCCATATGCTCATTACGGCTATGATAAGCCGCGCGAAGCAGCTGGATGTGGAAAATATAGACGAGCAGGAGGAACTTTTTCGCCGCCCTCAGCCGGACAGATTTAAGTATAAATTTCTCCGGGAGCGTTATTTTCCTGTACTTTTACTGTCATATGTTGGTCAACAGCATGGTCGAGTTTTCTACAGTATTATGGATGGCCAGACACTCGGTATTCGGCAATCAAAGCTTTAGAGTTTTGAGAAGGGTGATACAGCGCCGATTGGTTTGTTTGGGCGGCTACTGCTCAGTCGTCCATTCATATCGACTTCAACAGAGCAGCTAATAGTGACTCCATAGTCACAAAGTTGCTAGAAAATTGAGGTACATGTTAGTTTCTGATCTGTTTTGTATACCCGCGATAATCGGCTGTCGAAATATCAGTTTACAAAGATCAGGATTACCGTTCGGATGGAGTGATAGAGGCTGGAGCCCTCTGAAAAGACGGATACGAGTCAAAGACAGTTGTCAGTCGGGTGATGAGCTAACGAGGAACAAACCAATATATGGAAAGCAGGAACCCTCCAAGCCTGACAAAAAAACCCTTGCCACCGTATATGCCAACCACATTCTCTTGGCGGCCGTATATACGGCGGGCGGACCGAGAAGGCACTAGATCTCCGGGTGACACTAGGACGAGTTGTCTGCTAGGCTGCACCCACTAAAACCTAGGCAGAACTAGCTCGATCTTTTAGCAGGCGGGTTACTCACCAGCGCCGGGGGGCGCCTCGCTCCGTCTCGTAGCATGATTCTTCTCTCAACAACATACCTTCTGAGGTGATGTGCCTGCAGCGACTAGATTAACCAGTAAAGTCTTCACTGGGCAAAACAGCCTTGGCGGGTAGATCCCAGACGCCTCTCATATCGCCAACCATGTCAATGATGCAGGATCCAGCATCCCCCTCCGGGACGACTGTCACCAAGCCCCGTCGCCGGCGGGATAAACCTCAGTTCTCCTGCAACGCGTGCCGCCAACGAAGATCTCGATGCGATCGCCTGCAGCCGTGCTCCAGCTGTGCATCGCGTAGCCAACCTTGCGGGTATGTAAATACGAAACCATCCACGGGTGGGACGCCTGCAGTCCACGATCGCATAGTGCAGTTGGAGCGGCTAGTCAAGTCTCTCACACCGAACATCGATCAGAATAATCCGAACATACTATCCACACCTGAGGTCAAGGCTGGTGGTAGCAGTGTACCCGGATCGGGGAGCGTGGTCGATGGACAATCAGAATGTGGGAGTATGCACATCACAGGATCAGAGCTTCGGTATGTGGCTGGCGAGCATTGGGCGGCCATTCTTGATAGTATCGCCGATATCAAAAAAACTATACTTTTTAAAAAGTTATATTATTAAATAATTATTTAAAATAAGATTCTAACTATAGTTTTAATAATAATTTTTTTTATTATATAAAATATAATTTTTTGAATCAATCTATCTATAATTATAAAAAGATTTTTATATAATTTATTCTCAGATAAACTAATAATAAAATTTATTATTAACTTCTATTAAAATTAATCTAATACTGATAGTAGTTGTCAACTATATAGCCAGTTCGCTGCCTCAGGCTCACCAATTCGCCACCTCAGGCTCACCGATTTGCTGCCTCAGGTTAACCAGTTCACGGAGTGGATTCCCGAGTTCCGGACCCCTCAGCGGGGAAAACGGCCTGGAACAATCTACTTCTATCCATCCTATTGTTCCTGTTCAACCCGAGTTCCGGACCCCTCAGCGGGGAAAACGGCCTGGAACAATCTACTTCTATTCATCCTATTGTTCCTGTTCAATAGGAATTTATTGACTTCTTCATTTTCATGTGTTCTTCATGTGTTTTTCATATGATCG
>KZ825970.1:0-28480 GCA_003184645.1 Aspergillus ellipticus CBS 707.79 | reverse complement strand
ACAATCTACTTCTATTCATCCTATTGTTCCTGTTCAATAGGAATTTATTGACTTCTTCATTTTCATGTGTTCTTCATGTGTTTTTCATATGATCGTGGAAAACCTCGGAGAATTAATATAGCTATTCAGCTATAAATAAAAGGTCAATTCCTATTATTTTTCAATCAGTTAAGCAAGCAGTTTCAGTTCAATTCATTCATTCATTCATCAGTTCTTATTCAAGAAATTAATTTTATTTATCTTTTATTTTCCTTTTACTTTTACTTCACCCCTTACTAGAAATTTGTATGGAATCCCATACAAAGTTTGAGTGAAAAGTAAGGTCTTATTAAGGTGAAAGTGAAGGTATCCAGAATTTATTCTAGGTATTAAGAATTCGCCTTAGTCATTGAGAATTCGCCTGAGCCTGGAGAAATTCTTCTTAATATTTAAGTAGTAAGTAAATATTCTAAATAATAAAAATTAGAATAATAAGATTAAATATATTATTTTAAAAAAGATCTATAATTTAGCTATAATTTTTAATAATATTAAATTTATTTATACCTGTAAGTATAATCTTAAAAAAACTTAAAAAATAATATATATATATATATATAAATATATATTAAAGTAAAACTAGTTTTATTAATTAATTAAAAATATTTATTTATAATATAGTTCTTACTTCTCAGTATTTATTAATAATTTTTTTAATTTCTTTTTTTCTTACAGATACTAACCCGGCTTAGATTGGCTAACGGCCAGGTCAGGTCAGGTTAATTAAGATTTTTATACCTGACCGCAGGTTATAGTCAGGTATAAAAATATATATATTCCTGACCGGCTTAACCTGCAGTTAACCGGCGGGTCTAATTTCTACTTATTTCTGCCTATTTCTGTCTAATTTCTATCTTAATTAGCCTTTTTAGAACTAGTATAGGTATAACAGTTAACCGCAGTTAACTGTTCTACCTGACAGTTAATCTGATTTTATACCTTAACCTGACCGCCAGGTTATAGCCAGGTTAAGGTTAAGGTATAACAGTCAGGTTAATCCACTCTACTCCGGCTGAGTATTTTAAATATAATTATATTTTATTCTTATATTTATTAATAAAGAATAATAAATATATTAATTAAATATCAGTATTAAAATATTATCTGAAGACTATTATTAATATAATTAGTAAATAGTATTCTAATATTACTGAAGATTCTGTTTTAGAAAATAGAAATAACTTTAGTAGTTTTATTATAGATTTTTAGATTACTGGTCTTATTCAGATCTTTTCTATCTATATTTTTCATATTTAGAAAGATTGTAGTCCCTATTTATATTTAAATATTAGTTAGAATATTATTAGTTAAGTATATATAAATATTTCCTGTTATTTTATAATAAGATAAATTAATATAGTTTTTAATATATTTAACTTATAATAATGAAGATTTACAGTTATTACTTATTTTAATTTATTTATTAAATATAAGACTAGTATCAGCAGTTATCCGGTAGTAATTCTTTATAATTTTATTAACTTTTATAGCTTCTAGTATTTTTTTTAATAATTTTTAATATAATTTTATATATTTACTATATTTTCATTTAGAATCTACTAATTAAATTTATTTAATTAGTTTTTTTATTTAATTAAATAATAGTCCTGACTATTATAGTATTATAGTTTTTAATTTTTTTAATTTTCTATTTATTTTTATTATTAAGATCAGATATTAATAATATTTTTTTTTTATTTTTACTTATATTATACAGTTCTAGAAAAAAAATATAAAAAATATTATAAATTTATTTATATTTTCTAAATAAATATAACTAATATATCTAGATTTTAATATATTTAAAAATCTGGAAGAATTCTATAAACTTTAAAACTAGTTTTCTTAATTCTTTAAACTATAGATTCCAGATTAATAATTTTATTAAATTTCTTTTTTTAAAAGAAAATAGTTTCTAGTATTTATTACAGTATTTTTATTATTTTTCTACAGTTTTTTATTTATTTTTTTATAATTATTTCTAGATTTTTTAAAATTTAAACAGTCTGTCTTATACTCCTGGAATTTGTTTTTTTAAAAATTTAGTTTTAATTCTAATATAGAAATCTAGTAAATAACTATACATAATAATATTAGAACTTTATTCTATAGTTATATAATATATATAATTATAAATAAATTAAATAAAAAATAAGATTATAGACTAGTTTATATAGAATTTTTAGAAATAATATTTTAGATAGTATTCTAGAATCTGATTTATATATTTTATTTAATTATTAGTTTAAGAATAGAATATAGTTAATAACTTTAAAATAATGTAATTATTATATATTAAACTAGACTAGAATTTACTAGTAAAAATTAAATCTTAATTAAATATAATTCTTATTAAAGATTTAAAAATAAGCTTAATTTTTTAATAAAATAATTCTATTAAATCTAAAGTATTAATTATTAATAGGATAGTAAAGAAAAAATAGTATTTTAAAAATTAGTTTATAATAACTAGAATACTATCAATTTTTTTCTATATTATAGGACTAATAGTAGTTCTGTAATAAAATTTATTAAAAATTTTTAAAAAGATTAAAAGAAATCAGTAGTAATTTAATCGTTTTATATAATTAATACTAGAGTGGATTAACCTGAATGTTATATCTTAACCTTAATCTGGCTATAATCTAGCAGTCAGGTTAAGATATAAAAAAGTTTTAATTATACAGTTATAGTCAGGTTAAGATATAATTATTACTTTAACTGTTTATACCTACTAGTTAGAAAGATCAGATATAGCAGGTAGATTAATAACTGCAGGTTAATTAATAATATATATATTCTTATTATATAAATAATATATAAAATATAATATATTTTTAATAATAGTATAGTAATATTCTCTAGATTTAGTTTATTTATTTAATCTGTTTAATCTGTTTAATCTATTTAATCTATTTAATTTATCTGATTTCTATAATCTGTTTAATTTTTTCTTTTTAATTCTAAGAAGTATACTGTATTTTAAAAAAGATTTTTATAAAATCTAGTATAATAAAAATAGTATCTGATATTAGATAAATTATTAAGATTATACTACTTTTTATACTGTCTAAAATAGTAATTATAATAATAAAAAAATTAAAAAAACTAGATTTTTATCTCTATCTGAGTATATATAATATTTAAAAATTTAGATAAAGCTAGCTTCTTTATTTTTAATAATAATCTATTTTTTAGGTTATTTTTAAGATTATTTATATTTTTATTTTTACTGATATAAAAGATAATAATTATTTTATTTTGTTTTTACTTTTTAGATATAAAAATAATTAAATCCGGATTAAGATTATTTAAAATATTCTAATATTTTTTATTAATAATAAAATAATTAGTATATATCTAAAGTATTATTATTTTAATTATATTAAGATAAAGACAGCTCTAGTAATAATAACAGATATCTTAAGAATTATTAAATAAATATTTAATACTAATACTGTTAGTAGTAACTGAAAAGAAATCTCTAGTTATCTAATAAAAAATAAAAAACTAATTATAATAGGATTTCTAATAAATAAGAATATTAGTATATTCTATAATACTTAAAATAATATTAATTTAATTAAAGATATTTTTATAAGTTATATATTTTTAATATCTAGATATATTTTAAATTATTTAAATATTTCAGCTGCTGGTAAGAGTCTCTGGTATTTAAAAATATTATAAAAGATTTTATCCAGATCTAACAGTAATCTAAAAATAGTTAATAGTATATTAATAACCGGATTCTAATTATAATAAAAATAAAATATTTTTTTAAAAATAGTTCAGTATTTATAATACTAGTTAGTATTATTATCCAGTTAGATATTCTTTTTAAATTTTTTAAACTTTAATATCAGATTTAGAATAATTATAATTATATAAATATAGTCTTTTATCTAGTAAATAGAATAATAATATTTTCAGAGTTTTTAATATATATACTATAAGTTTCTAAGAATCTTCTTCTTCCAGAATATCTGCTTTCTTACTAGTTAATTAATTAAATAATCTAAATAATTAAAAAAATTATTATAAATATTATAAACTTTATAAATAATAGGCCTACTGTTCTTAAATAAATATAATATAAAAAAAAAAGATATAAAAATTTAAAAAGATATTTTATTTATTTCTACTTAATTATAGTAGAATAAAAATAATTAATATTATTATAATTACAGTACTGAATAAAACTCTTAATTATTTAATAAAAATTAAATATCTAGTAAATTATAAGATAGATTAAGTTCTAATAAATTTTACAGTTAAAAAAAAATTAGTAGACTAAATCTAATTTAAATTATTAAATAAACTGGAGCTTTTTATAGTATTAAGAGCTTATATTTATAAATTATATAATCTTCTAAATCTATAATTAAGAATTAGTATAATTAGCTATTATTAAAAAAAGATTTTTAGAATCTGTCTGTAAAAAACTAATTTAAATAATCTTTATTATAGATAGTAGAAGCTCTTTATATTAGTCTTTTCTAGATAGCTTCTAGAATACTCTCTATATTAGTCTTTTACAGATAACTTCTAGAATATATCTTTTTAAAAATTTTTAAAATACTAGAAGAGGCTTTAAAACTTTTATTATAATTTTTTTATATATATTTAATAGTACTGTAAAGAGGATTATATACTTATTATATCTATAATAAGCTATATGAGCAAGGTATACCTATATAGGTAGTATAATATATACTTCTTTCTTCTTATTCTTTTTTATATATATCTATACAGTTAGACTACTGAGTATAGCAGGTACAGTCCTTACTTATAATATATACTGCTTATATATATATACTTTTAATAGATATATAGAGACTAGTTATAAGTATAGCTAATATCTATTTATATTAGTAATCTATACAGAATATCCTGAAAATAAGAATATAGAATTCTTTAAAAAAAATATTTTATATTAGAAAAATCTAGCTGTAGGTAAAAGAATATAAAAAATACTAGATATATCAGTATAGAAATAAAGAAACTGAATAATTAAATTAAAACTATCTGGATATATTTAAAAAACTGAATAAAGAAAATAAAAATATTTTAAAAATTAATTACTATATCTAAACAGATAGTATATAATAAGTCTAATAATAATAGACTTTTTTTATAAATTAAAATATAATAGACTTTAAGCAGACTTCCTAAGTAGATAATTAAAAAAGATAAATAATCTTTCTATTATAAATACTCTGATATTAACAGTACTAGTACAGACTAGACTTATATTTATAATATTTATATCTGCACCCGGTTTACAGGCAGTATCTTTTTTTAAAAAATAAGATATAACTAGATAAATTAATTAATTTAAATAAATATATAATAATTATAGAATTATTAATATAAAAGATATACTTAAATATTTACCGGATTACTATAATATCTAGATAGATAACTGGATAAAAACTATCTAAGAATATATAAATAAGAACTGGTAAATATTCTAAAAAATAATAATTAATAAATTTAAAGAATAAGATATATACTAGCAGATTAATATATATTAATATCTTAAAATTTTTAAAAATTAGTTAAAATTATAGAATAATACTATAAGAAGCTATATATATAAATATACAGTTATATTAACTAGACTTAAAAAAATAAATAAATTAATAATTATATCAGAGCTCTATAATTTATAGAAAAACTGCCTGCAGATCTAACTAAATAAATATATTAGAAACTAAATATAGATTTTAATAATCCGGAAACTATTAATTTTAAAAAATACAGGATTTATATAATATAGATTATTAAATTATTAGAATAATTTAATAAACTGGAGAAAAATAATAGTTAGATATTATTTATTATTTCTATAATTAAAGATCTGGCTTAAGAATACTGTAGTTATAATATATAGATTTTCTTATAAATTATTTAAAAGAATATATTAGAATCTATAACTGATAAAATAAATAAATTTATAAAAAATTTTAAAGCTATATATCTACTACTGAAGATACTTTTAGAATAAAATCTAGAAATATAGAATTAGTCTTAGACTAATAATATTTATAAAATATATAATATTTCTAATATTAGTATTATTACATAGCGGGCCGAGGGGGTAAGTTACAGTGGTTGTACTGCGGTTTGCTCCGGTTATATAGAGTTATAAGAAAATTGTATAAAGTTCTGACTAATTATAAACCCTTTAAATCTAGAAGTACTAATCTTTATATAAATAATAGATTATATTAAAACTATATCTTTTTTACTAGATCTAAAGTAGTTTTTATACTATTTACTATTATATTATACTTTAATCTTAGAGTTATCCTAACTGTTATATTCTCTATTTATATTTATTTATAATAGTAATTTAAACTGTTATTATAACTGTTCTACTCTATAAACTAAGATATAAGTAAATATAATCTTATCTAAATCTTATTAAAAATAGGTATTATCTTATTAAAACTTTACTTTACTATTTACTTTTTTCTTAATATAGTCTTTTTAATTTTTTATATATATAATTATTTACTGGAGACTAAAATCTCTTCTTTATATAATATATCTTAATTTCTATATCTCTTATTATCTATTTTTTTATTCTTTATACTAATCTTTCTCTATTTTCTTATTCTTTTTATTAATTTTTCTTTATTTTTTTATTTTATATACTAATTTTTTTATTTTTTTAAATATATTCTGAAGTCTGTATTTTTAATATTCTTAATATCTATCTTCTTTTATCTGTAAGTAAAATAAATAAAATTAAGTTTCAGCTTCTATTTCAGCTTTAAAACTAAGATTTTAATATCTTTTTATAAGCAGTTCTTAAAATTACAGAATAATACTCAGTAACCTCTTATAATATACAGTAATACTCTTTCTTTTTTATTATAATATATAGTAATCTTTTATAATATATAGTAATCCCCTGTAATATCCAGTAATATCCAGTAATATAGCCGGGCTGTATAGTAAGTTAATCTATTTATTAGCTATATACAGAAGGCTTTTAGATAATATATATTTAAATAACAGTAATAAGAATAAAAATAAATAAGTAATAGAATTTAATCTTAGAGAAAAATATATAGGATTACAGAAAGTATTATATTTAATTTTATATAAATTATAGTTTAACTGGCTGAAGTTACTATTAATTAAGCTATATTAGATCAAACTGTAGGACAACTGCTTGAAATATATAAAAAAAAAGAGAAAAGATATTTTACTGGAAATAGTACAGGAGTATCTGGTCTGTAGTAAGATAGACAGGCAGTAATAATTCTCAGTACTTATTTTAGATAAGTAGAACTGGAATAAAGCTGACTATCTTACTTACTTTTTATAGGCAGTAAAGTATATTAATAAGATAAATTATAAAGATATTTTCTTCCGGTAGAATATAAGTAATAATAAAAAAGAGAAGACTGTCTGGAAGGTTTATACTATTCTTATTATAATATATTTATCCAGTTAAATTAACTAAAAGTTAGAAGGAATCTCTATCTTTAGAACTGTTTACTTTAGAAATAAGTAAAATAATTAAGAATATTAAGTATTAGACTAATATAAAAAATCTTTATAGAAGATACAAATCTGTATAAGACTAAAAAGTCAGATTATTATATTAAAAAAAAGAAAAAGATAAATATAGAGAAAGTAGTAATAGAGTTATTAAATAATATAGAAAACTTAAAGACCGGAGTTTCTGAATTAAATTTTAGTAAGAATAAATTCTAGTAGTAAGCTGAGATTTTAAATAGAAAAAAATAGTTAAGATTTTTCTGTAAATTAAATATTTATAATCTGACTGAGCCTTTCTGGCTGGTAGTAAAGATAAATTAAATACTAATATTAAACTAGTTAAAAGATATTACTGAAGCTGAAAAACTTATTAAAAAGATAAATAAAAGCGAAGAGAATAGTATTAAAAAGTTTACTAAAAATATCAGAAATAATATTTTTAAAGTATTAAAATACTCAGTTATATCTGATTTTAAAGCTCTACTGATAATAAGTAAAAAAGATAATCTAATAGAAATTACTCCCGAGAAGCTTAAGAAGCTGGAGTAAATCCAGCAGTTTATTAATAATTTTAACTATTAAAAAAAAAATTATCTAAAAGCCTGCTAAAATTTTAAGATTAAAAATCCGGAGTATCTGTATTTATCAGATATAGTTATATCTGTAGTATTAAAGTTCTGGTAATCTGTTAGAATTTAGACTATTATTAAGATTATAATTAAGAAGATAATATAAAGAGTATTACTAGCAGATACAGTTAGACTGAGAAAAATATAGTAATCTGTTAATATTATTCTTACAGTAAGTAATCCAGAAGACTTTAGTATTAGGCTTTTATAACTAATCCCTAGAAGTATATAGTATATCTTAAAAAGAAGACTAAATCTGGAAATAAACTTACTGTAGAGAGGCTAAAAAAGCTGATTCTAATACTGGTACTACTATATCTGATTTACTAATAGTAGACTGAGATTCTAAGTATTATAAAGCAGTTAGCGCTGTATATATACTATAGAGAAATATAAAGCCGGAAAAATATCAGATAGATTAATAGTAAGCTGACAGCTGACTATAAAATCTTTATTAAATAAAAATAATATTTAAAGTTTATATTAAGCAGTTATAATATATTTAAGAGCTGCTATAGTATTTCAGGTGTTAAAGCCTGGTATATATATAAGTATAAAAGTAAGTTAAAGAATAGAGAAAATTGCCTAAAAAACTATTCTAATAATATTAAAAATTATTTCAGGTTTATTATTCTAAATAAAGCTTATAATCTGTATAATAAGATATCAGAAATATCTCAGACTGTATAATAAACTAGAAACAACTTTAATCTTTTATTTATAATAATATTTTTTTTTAATAACTGTAACAGTAATTTTATTAAATATTTATAATTATTTTTTAAAAGATATTTAATATCTGAGATAATAGGACCGGCAGCTGTAAAGAAGGCCCTAATTATATTTTTAGATATTTATTATATAAATCTTATTCTTAGTAAAGTTTTCCTTAAAAAATATATTATTTATATAGATCTAGATAAAAAAATATAATTAATACAGTTCTATACTCTTTTAAAATATTTAATAATCTAGAGAACTCTTATATCTGTAATTCTATTTAAAAGTAGCCGGATAATTAGTAAAAATATTCTTCCTGTAGTATATAAGATATTTAATACAGAGTTTAATTTTAAGAAATAAAAAATTTATAAAACTTACTAGATTAAAAATTATTATATTATAGTACTTAACCAGTCAGATAGAGAAAATCTACAGTACTAGTAGACTATAATATATTTTTATCAGTTAGTCTTAGAAGTTTTATAGCTTAATATAATTCTACTTAAGCTGATTCTTCTAGAAGTAAATTTTTTTAAAATAATTAATTTATAAAAAAGATATAAACTAGTATCTAGATAGATACAGTACCTGTAAGAATAAAAATAAATTAAAAATACTACTACTGTTAAAATATTCTATATACAGTCTGAACCTCAGTAGAAAAACAGAAATAATCTATAAGTAGATATAAAGTAACTAGTTATATTTATTTAAAAAGTATTAAAAATATAAATTATACTGGGAGTTCTGTATATATTAATATAGTTTAAAAAGAAGAAATTAATTATATAGATACAGTTTTTAGAAGAAGAACTTTATATTCTAGTAATTTTATAAAAGATTAGATTTAATACAGAGATAATCTATAGTAGTCTAATAATAAAAAAAAAAACTGATATTATTATATATTTTATAGAAAAATCTAAGAAATATATAATTTTAATTATATTCTTCTAACTTAATTCGACCAGTCTTAATCTTTAAAGATTTTACCGGAATATATACTTTTTTAGTATGCTGCTGTCATATATCTAAGAAGAATAGACTGTAAGATATTCTTAGTAGTTAGATTAAAAAAAGATTATTTATATCTTTAAATATTATATTCTCAGTATATTTCAGATAATACTAAATAACTAGTTAAGTAATAAAGCTCTTCCTGGCTTAATAATTAAACTATCGGAGTTTTTAGTATTAATTCTAGATTCTGAAGAAGAAGATATCAGTATATTTAAAATTATTATAAAAAATAGTAAGATAGTATATCTTAAAGATAGAATATTTTCTGAAAAAAGTAATATTACTAATTCTGAATAAGTTCTTAAGGTCTTTACTCTTTTATTTAAAAATATAGTTTCTAAAGATTTTAGAAATACTAAAAAGTAAAATCTATATAAAAAGATAAAGAAAAATAATAAGACTAGAATAAAAACTGCTAATACTAAAGAAGAAGATACTAATATTAGAGAAAAGAATACTACTACTAGAAAGAAAACTGCTGATATTAGAAAAAAGAATACTAATAATATTAAAGAGACTGCTGCTGCTGGAGGAGAGAGTACTATTATTAAAAAAAAAACTACTGATATTAGAGAAGAGAATACTGGTACTAAAAAAAAAAATACTGAATAGATTATTAGAAATATATTTAGACAGATTACTTTCTGGGAAGTATTTAAATTAATTTAATCTAAGTCCCCCCTGGTTTATTAATTTATTCGGAGAGAAATATATTAATCTAATATATATCTTTTCTAGAAGAGGTAAGCTTCTAAAATATAGTAACTTATTATATATAGAACGCGTCTCAGGTAAGTATATATTTATAATATAAAGGATAAAATTATATTATAAAATCTAAAAAGTTATATAATTAGAAACACGAGATATAAAATAATATATAAGAATTAGAATTTAAATAATTTTCTAATATTAACTGGGTGTATTTTAAATCTAACTTAGTATACTAGTAAGTAGATCAGATTTTAAAAGAAAAAATAAATACTAGAAAAAGACAGTCTAACTACCAGAATCTATTATATAATAAAATAGATATATCTTACTTATTTTAATATTAGATTTTATATTAAGATTAGTTTAGATTTTAGATTATAATTATCAGTTAATACTATATATATGGACAATTCTTAGAAGTCAGAATATATACAGATATATTATATTTAATAATATTTAGCTGAATAGTATATAGTACTAATTAGTTATAACAGCCAGAGAGAAGATCTGATCTAAAAAATACTTAAAATCAGCCAGTATTATAGAAAATAAAGAAATAGAAAATTATTTTTATTTATATTTTTAATAAAAAGTCTATTTAAAATAATTCTTAAATTTTAAGATTTTTAAAAGAGCTTAATCTGTATAAATTATTTTAATCTTAATAATAAGATTAGTCTTTAGAATCTGCAGCAGAGATTTAAAATTCTCTGATTATATTATAATCTGCTTTTTAGTATATATTATAATAAATTAAGAGGATAGAGAATCTTCAGAGAATTATTTAATTAAATCTAATATTATCTGGTTCTGAATTAATAAAATATTTATTACCAGATCTAGAGTCTTTATATTTTTCTTCTAATTATTAGAGAGACTCTTCTGAATTTCCGGAGATAGAAAATTAGAAATTTTAATATTTTATTTAAAATATTTAAATATCTGAGACTGTTTATAATTCTATTTTTTTTAAAAATAATTCTTTATCTTTATTCCAGTTCGAGTCAGATTCTATTATCCAGATTCCGATTTTTCTACTGAGATCTGAGAGCTATAACTAATAATAATTAAAAAATTCTGAAGCTTAGACTAAGTTAATATAATTTACTTATTAGTAGTTTTTCTTAAGTCTTAATAATTCCTAACTTCAGTAGCTAATAGAAATAATATTTAAAGAATTAAAACTAAGCTATTCAATATACTGAGAGACAGAGAGATAAATTTAGAAACTATTTAAAATATAGAAATTCTGAATCTTATATTTTATAAAGTAATAAGCTTATAAATAGCTTAACTGTCTGTCTCTAAAATAAAAAAACTGTATTAAGTAGTACAGTAATTTCAACTAATTATATTAAATATTTAATTTAATCTATAAAATTTGCTGGTCAGCAGATATTTTTATTTAGATATAAAAAATAGTTTTTATTAATAACTGCTCAGAATTAGGATAAAAATAGTTTAAATATAAGTTTAAAAATCTCTAATCTTCTTATTATAAATTAATTAATTAGATTTTTAAATAGTATACTTTAACTTATAACTCAGACTTATCTAATAAAATAGTATACTAAGCTGTAATTAATATCTAAAGTTATTAAAAAGAAAAAGTATAATTATATTACTTAGATATATAAATAGAACTGTAAATATCTGGTAAAGATATTTAACAATTTATATATATATAAAAAGTTTCAGAAACTATTTATTATAGATTTTTCTTTTCAAGCAGTTCCAGGTACACGGATCTGGGATTATCAGAGTTAAATTAATATAAATAATAAGCTAAATAAAAGAATAACTGTAAATCTTTTTATATATAATTTTCTTAATATTAGTAATTCTGATAAGGCTTCTAGTACAGCTTAAGAGATAAAATAAAAAAATAAGCTTAATTTAGAATCTGAAAAAGCTGTTAAAAAATATATCTAATTTTTTTTTTATTTTTTTTCTGATCAGTTTTTAAACTTAGTTTCTTATTATAAAACGAATATTATTATTTAACTTTATTTATCTGTCTACTAAGTAAAACTAATCTTATACTTAAGCTATAGTATATATATATTTTAATATCTAATACTGTTATTACTGAATTGCAGCTCTGTTAAGCAGCTCTTTAATAATTTAGACTATCAGATTAATTTTCTAACTTTATCTTAGAAAGATAAGTTTTCAGGAAAGTATACTATAATATATAAGTAGAATAAGTAGACTTAGTTCTTCTGGATATTATAGTTAAAAAGAATATAGTAACTATTCTTAATATTACTTACTAATAATACTAATAGTAATTAATAACTTAAAGATATTTTTATCTGAAGTCGGCTTGAAACTTCAGTACTACTTAATAGTAGTTACTTAGTAGTACTTATAAGTAGTACTTTTTTAATTATTAGTACTACTACTTACTAGTAGTATACTAAAATATATAAAGATATCTTAATCTTAATTAATAGTTTAATACTGTAAATCTATCTTTTAAGTATACTATAAGATATTTATAAATATATCTTATCTCTATTTTTTCTACTTCTGAATTAATATTTATAATCTTTAAACTTAATATTTTATTAATATTTTTATAATAATATATTTTTACTAATTTTATAATAGTAATCTAACTTATATTATTATTATTATACAGTCTACTAAAAAAAGAGGGGTTTAATCTTATTTTTTTATAAACTCTACTCTTTCTTCTTAGCAGATACTATACTACTAATAGTTTTTTTCTCTTATTTTATTACTTCAAGTTCTTTAGTTACTTTATATATTAATTCTTTTTACAGCTAAAATATATTTTAAGTAAAAGAATCAGACTTTTATATCTTTTACTGGTCTAACAGTCCAGAAATTAAGATATCTAGTCAGATAGTTTTACTAAGTATATCCTCTTCTTTATTATATCTATAATTTAACTAATTTTTTATTTATTTAGAAACTGAGATTTTCTATTTATTTAATAAATAGAAATCTGATAGTAAGAATATTCTAGTATTAGACTAATACTAAATTTTTCTTTTATTAATATTCTATATATTGCTAATAATTTAATATATAATAAACTTAGATATCTCTTTTAATAATATCTTCCTTAATAATATCTCTCTTAATCATACCTTCCTTGATAATACCTCTCTTAATAATACCTCTCTCGATGATACCTCCCTTAATAATACCTCTCTTAATAATACCTCTTTTAATAATACTAATAATACTTATTTAACAGAAATATATATATTTTAAGATAGATTATACTTTCTTCTAGAATACTCTCCTTATCTTAAACCTATAACAGATAGGAGTCTGTTAAATTAGTTTTTTATAGATAATCTCTAATTCTGCTTACAGACTTTCTATCTGATTTTCTTTTTATTCTTAGAATCTGGGTTTTCAGTACAGAGATTTCTCAAGAGAATTATACTAACTTAGTAGAGATATTCTAGTTACTTAATAATTTTTTAATTTAAACTCTTCTAAAAAAGCTGGATACTCTTAAATAAGCTGTTAAAAGATTCTTATCTCTTCTTTTAACTGAAGAATATAAAGTTAATATTAATCTAATAATATAGTTCTCTTCTCAGTTATTATCTAAAGAAGATCTTACTAAGAAAATTCTAAAAAAACTCTAGATTATATATAATCTTCCAGAACTGTTTTATTATATTCTATTATTTTAGCTTAACTAAAAAAAGCTATATTTTAGAATAGCTGAGTACTCTAATAATCCAGTTAAGCTCTAGTACTTTTATATATAGGAGTTCTCTCTGGTAACTATATCTGGTAAGTATATATCTTTTTCTAATAAAGATCTATTACTGCCAGGTAATTTTATTCAGATAAATTATAAGATACTCTAGGATTATAAAATTTTTATTTAATATAATCAGATTATCTTTATAAAATTTAATAAATAAATATTTTTTTCTACTAGTAACCAGATTATTTTAATTATATAACCGGTATTAGAATAATACTAATTATCTAGATTTTATAAAAACTATTCTAGTCTTCCTGAACCAGATTATAACTGCTTTTATTTTTTAGTTAAATATTAAGAATATCTGGAGATCTCAGTATTATTAGTTTTAAAATAAATTAATTTTATATTCTTTTATCAGACTACTTTAGATAATAATTTAATTATTATCTTCTATATACTTTATCTACTTACTTATAAGTTTTAATAATATATTAAGATATATCTTCTTTGAGCAGAGTTAGAGATTAAATATTATAGATACAGCTACTTCCAGTAGTTATTTAAGTAGTTTAATATCTAGTTAATCCTATTTCTACTATTTATTAATAACTTTAGAGTATATTAAAATATATATAAAATTTTAAAGATTTTTTATCTTATTCCAGTAGAATTAATTTACCGGGAATAATATTATCTAAATAATTCTTTTACTCTAATACTGGGTTCTTATAGTATAAAAATAGAAGATAGTATCTAGATATTTAAAAAGAAGATCTAGACTCTTTTTTAAGAATTTTATATATATCTTTATAAAGTATATATAGTTATTATTATATCTATTATTATATTTACTGATAATATACTCTAATAAGTAAAGAATTCTAGTATTTAAAGCTATAGTATTAAGTTTAGATATTATATCTATTATTATCTAAAAAATAATAGATATAACTTAAAATTTAACTCTCTCTTATATAATCAGTATTATTTTAAGATTAAATTATTCTGAAAGTATACAGAGAATCTTTTCTTATTTACTAAATAGATTCAGTTTCTTAGTTTAAAGAATCTATTATTTTATCTATTACTACTTGAATTACTTATACTATTATTAGATCTTGTTCTTAGTTAACTATATAATATTCCTTACTCAGATTAGAAGAGTCTTAGTTTCTATCTTCAGAACTTTATACTTTAGATTTTAAATCTATAAAATATAAAGAAATACTCTATAATACTTCAGAAAATTACTAGACTTACTTATTAATTTTATCTGCCAGTACTTAAATATTTTTAGATATAAATATTATCTAAATTTAGATAAGTACTTATTCTATTTCTGCTAGTTTTATAATATAAGATTAATAAAACTTAGTTTTATTAAAGATATTTTAAATATACTTTAGTTTTGCTTCTAATACTTTATCTATAAATTAAACTAAGTTTATTACTAGAATATATTACCTGGACCTGTATTATTATTATCTAAAAGATTTCAGTAATTTTAATATACTGTACTATTTTAATTTTAATAATATCCTGACTTATTATATACAGTTAAAAAGCTTTTTAGTATTTTATTATAATTACTTTATTACTTAAATCTTAAGATCTGAAAAGATTTATATCTGATAGTAATATATCTTATTTTCTATAATATAAATAACTGGTTAACTATTTATAGATAAACTACTAGTTTTAAAAGATAAATAATTTTAAAATCTTGCTGTTTTAAATATTTATATTAGAATATACTTTTTATTATTTACTATAGAGTATAGGCTATTAATAAACTGTAATATACTAAGCAAAGAATAGAAATATAAGTAAATATAAAATAATTTCTTTACTATTTAGAATCTTAATTCTAATTATTTCTATTTTTATTTTTAGAATTTATAAGATCTAGGCAGATCAGATCTTATTATATAATTTTATAATCTATTTTTTCTGAATAGATCAGATTTAACAGTTTCTACAACTTAGATTTAGTAGTACTTAGGACTATAGCTTTTTTATTTAAGTTTAATTAATTTTAAAGCTCTGCCAGCTATATCTATAGCTTTTAAATTATTATATTTTACTAAATAAATATAATTCTATAATTAAGGAATATATTCTATCTAGATAACTTGATTTTAGAAGACTGAGAGTCTGTTTAATAGATTAAATTCTTAAGATATTTCTACTAGTATACTTAATAGAGTACTCTCAGAGTATTCTAATCCAGTATAATAATATAATACTATCTTTTTAGAATTATATTAGGATTTCTAAACAGTTAGTCTATAGTTTTTTATACTTTTTATATTATACTTATTAATATTTATTAGTTCCTATCTATTTTATAGTTAATTATTTATTTAATATTATTTTATTCTATTCTATCTTTCTTGTAGGATTATATATTATTTTAGTTATTAATATTCTATATTTTTTCTTGTAAAATCTTTATAAGTAATTTAAAAAGATTCTTTAGTAGTATTTTTTTACTTTAAATATTTAAGTAAATAGGCTCTAATAAGCCCTGATCCTGATATTAAAGAAGTATTTATATTAGATTTTTTATAGGAGTCTGCTTGTACTTTCCTAATCTTAATAATTTTAATACAGTATATATAGAATATTAACTTTATATAAAATATTATAAAGGTTTCTATTATTTTTATATTATAAAATATTATTTTATATACTTAAAAATCTTAATAGTACTGTTATTACTTTTTAGCCTACAGTTATAAAATAGAGAGATAACTAATCTAATATAGGAATAAACTACAAGAAACTTATATAATATTTAAGATAACTGTTAGTATTAAAATTAATTATTAAGTAATCTACTTTTAATACCAGTTATATACAGTTCTGTAATATACTCTTTCTATTATATAACAGTATTTATTATTTTAAGACTATTTTTTACTATTATAACTGTATTCTAACTGTACTATAACTGTATTACAACTGTATCACAACTGTATAATAACTAATAATCACTCTTTATAACTAAATACTACTATTACTAACAGTAGAAAAGGCTCTATACAGACCCCCTTGGCCTGCTATGTAATTATATAAATACTAACTGCTTCTACTACAGATAGTTAGAATATTAGATAAATATATATTTAAGAGTAAAAAATAATATTAAGACAGGCTTCTATTATATTAATCTTATAATTAAAAAATATTATATAAATAAACTTAAAGATAAAGAATCTATAATTAAATTCTAATAAAAAATATCTATAAATCTAAAAATAAAAAAAAAATTTAAATAATAGTATCAGAGTATAAAAAAGTCTAGAGTAATTAATATATTAGTTTAAATATAGAAGATAAAAGAAAATAATAAAAATAATAATATAGTAAATATTATAGATAAAATAACTAATTAAAAAAAAAAATAGAAATATAAGTCTGAATTACTAGATATAATAGATATTAGACTGATAATTTTTTTAATATAAAAATATTTAAACTAATTAAATACTTAACAGAAAAATAGAAGATTAAGATTAAAAAAATATATTTATAAACTGAGAGAATATAGATAGTAGATAATATTAAATTAATTAAAAAAATTAAAAAAAATATAGATATAAAAATTTTTTTTAAAAAAATATTAGATTAAAAAGTAGAATATATTATAATATAAGAACTTTTAGAGATATCTGATCTAATATATAAAATTTTTTTTATTTTATATTCTAAATAAACTACTGTACAGAATAGTAAAGTCTAAGTAGCTATATATAATATTTTAGATTTTAAATCTAAATCTATACCAGAAAGTAATTTAATATATATATAAAAAATAATATATATAAATATTATAATTAAAAAAGTAATTATTTTAATATTTATAAATACAGATTCTGAAATTAATATTATATTTAAATATCTGATAGAAAGACTTTAAATTATAATCTAATCTAATCTCTGTCTGATAATAGTTACTACTAATTATAAAAAAAATTAATATTTAGATTATATTCTAGATCTGGTTATTAATATTAGAAATATTATAATTTAAATTTTTATATTTATAATAAAATTTATAAAAAAAAATCTAATTTTTAGTATATTATTTTAAGCAGCTGCCTGAATAAGATTATAAATAAAAACTAACAGTACTATTAATTACTGGTTCTATTTATTAAATAAAATTAGAAGACTAAAGTTTACTATTCCAGTAATTCTGTAAGATATTAAATATAAAAAAAATATCTGGTTAAAATAGTTTTTAAAAGATATAGTAAGTATCTAACTAGACAGATATTTATAATTACTAATTACAGACTAGAAAAAAAAAATATAAAATATAAATATAAATAAAACTTATATTTAATTAGCTGAGAATTAGCAGATATTTATCTAATAATCTTATTAATTAATCAGAAGAGCTGAGAATTAATAAATATTTATCTAATAATTTTATTAATTAATCAGAAAATATAAAATTATATAAAATAAAAATTTTAATTATTTATTATATTATTACTATAAATAAAATAGCTGTAAATAGAATAACTGCTGGCTTATAAAAAAATAATATATACTAGTATTAAGAATTATACCAGAAAAAATATAATAATAAAAAAAAAAAAAATTAATAAAAATTATTATTCTCTTTAAAAAAAAGCTGATAAAGTCCGGTCTTTAAATTTAAATTTATTAGAAAATAATATACTAGAAGAATCTAATAACTAGAAATTCTTATATTTAAAAAAATACTACAGTACTAGAAAACAGAATCTAAAAAATATTAGATTATATAATAAATAATTATACTCTAGAATTATATAATTTAATTAAAAAACTTATTTAATATAAGAATAACTAATAAAATTAAAAATTTAAAAAATTTTATTATCTACTGAAATTATTATACTATATAAAATACTAGACTAGAGATTTAAATATCTAGATTAAGTAAGATTAAAAATTATATTACTGTAATATATAAAAACAGTATTATATAAAATATAATAAAAAAAATATCTAAATACTGAAAGTACTATATAATAAAATATATAATATTTTTAAAAAAAAATTTAAAAAAAAATTATAAAAAAATATTAAAAATTATATAAAAATATATAATTTCTAGTAATTAAAAAAATAAAAAATATTTATTATCTAATTTATAATAAAACCAGAGTAAACTAGTATACTCTAAAAGATATTAATATATCTCCGGATATAAATAAATTTATAGAAGAATTTATAAATATAATAATAATATTTATAATAGATTTTCTATTAAAATATAACTAAATAATATTAGTAGAAGAAGATAGAGATCTTATTATTATTTAAATATTTTTAAAACTATTAAGATTTATAACTATTCTATAAAAAAAAATAAATTTTATATTATAATTTATTAGAATAATAGAATATATTCTATATAGAATCCCTTCTGAGAAAACCCGGATATTTTTAAATAATATTAGAATTAAAAAACTAAAGATAATTTATAATAATAAAAAAATCTTTCCAGATATTTATTAGTATATCTTTAAATATTTACTTAATTTAAATTATTATTTATATTTAATTAAATTAATTAATATAATAATCTTTACTGAAAAATTATAATTTACTATATCAGATATTAAAATTATAAACTAGATTTATAATAAATAAAAAAAAGTCTGAGCCTACTAAAATTAATAAGATTATTTTATAGTTATTATTTATATATATAAAATAAATATAAGAATTTACAGACTTTACAGTAGTCTTTAAAATATATATCTCTAATTATATTTATATTATAAATTTATTATATATTTTATTCAGAAAAAAAATAGTTTTTAAATAAAAAACTTAATAAATCTAAATATTTAATTAATTAAAATCTCTGGTAGCAGCTGAGTTATATACTATATTTATAAATTATATAAATAAATCTTTAAATATTATAGTAGTAATAAATACCAGTCTGATAGAATATAAAGACTGTTTTATACAGAAATAAGAAAATATATAAAAAATAATAAGATTTAAATCTAAAGTATAGATTAAGTAGAAGACTAAATATAATATTAGTAAAAACAAATATAGAATAATTCTGAAAGTACTGAAAAAGTTTAGATACTAGCTATTCAGTATATATTTTATATTAAAAGTAGATATATATATACTAGTAGCTTAACTGAATAGAATAACTACAGACCTGCTAGAAATACTAGTTATATTATAAATTATATAAATATAATTATTTAATTTTATAATTAAATATATATCCGGGATATAAAATATTATAATAAATATTTTATCTAGAAGATTAGATACTGAGCTGTATATTAATAAATCTAATATTAATAAATAAATAAAAATATAATTTTTAATAATCTATAGTAGAGTACTAGTAATAGAAATATCTAAAATTCTAGAAACTAATTATATAAACTAATATAAAAAGATTATAAAATATCTGATAATTTTATATATACTGCCGGACTTTATTATATTTTTAAAAAGAATAAAATTTAAAAAAAAAATTACTAAATTCTTAGTAGATAAAGATTTATTATTTTAAAAAATAATAAACTATAAATCTATAAAAAGAGTAGTAAATAATAAAATTAAAAAAATAAAAATTATTAAAAAAATATATAAATAGAATAAATATAAAAAAAAAAAGAAACTTACTATTATATTAAATAAAAATATTAGTAGCCGGAATATTATATATAGATTTTCTGATAGATTAAGATATATAATAGCTGTCAGAAATATAAGCTAGTAAAAAAAAAATTATTATAATTTATATAGTAATTTACTGTATAAAAAATAATTAGAATAAATATAATATATATATTTTTTTAAAAAAAGATTTAATTATACTATTTTAATTATATACTAGACCAGCAGTTAGATAGAAAATAAAATATTTTAATAGATCTGTATAAAAATAATAGTCCAGTTTCTATATAAGAATATTATCTGTAAATATAGAGTACTCCAGATATTTCTTATAAATAAAAAATCTAAAAATTAATAGATAGTTAATTATTTAACTATTTAGTATAAAATTAAAAAAATTAGTATTTTATTATACTATATAAAAATTAATAAATATATAAAATATAATTATAAGATTATTAAAAATATTCTAAATAAATTAATATAAAAAAATAAAACTAGCTGGACTAAATACTTTTATATAGTACTTCTTATTATAAAACTAATTATAAAATAAATAATAAATATAATACTTTATAGATTTCTTATAAAATAGAAAATAATTTTATTTATTAAAATAAAAGTTTCTATATAGTAGATCTTACTATAGTATAAAATCAGAATTATTAAAAATCTAGTTATAACCAGAACCAGATAGATTAAATTAAAAGATATAAATTTAGAAAAAACTATATACAGGCTAAAAAGAATTAAAAAATAGAACTATAATTATTTTAATAATTATAATATAATTAGAAATAAGCTGTTAAAACTAGAAGATTATATTCTACTCTATAATATATAATATTAATATAATATAATTATCTTAAATAAATTATAATTTTAATAGATTAGATTATACTAAATATATAAAATAAAAAATAATAATATATATAAAATTAAGAAACTAGATAGAATTATTTTTTAAGATACTATTAATAATAATAGACTTAAGAAGTATTATATATTAAAAAATAAGATTAAAATAAATACAGAAAATAAGAAAAAAATAAATAATATTAAATAAATAAAAAAACTAGAAGATAATATAATAAAATAAAAGCCTGTAGCTGAGGATTAAATATAAATACTATCCAGATAAAATCTGGCAGTACTTATCTAATAACTACTAGATATATATAAATACAGATAATACAGATAATATAAATAATACAGATAATATAAATAATACAGATATAAAAAAATTAATTATACAGATAAAGAATTTAAGTAAATTTTAATTTTTAATAAAAAATTCTACTATAAAACTCTGATTTTTTATTAGAAAATCAGAGAAAGTTTATTAATATTTATTATTAGATAAGTATTATATACTAAAAATAAGTATTTTATATTAAAAATTAAATAATATATATAAAATTTATTTATTTTTATCATTCTTTTCTTTATCTTCTTTCTTTTTTATCTTTTTAATTAACTTTTTTAATCCTTAAACACCGCGAAAGCCTTATTATTTAAAATATAAAATATATCTGGAAAAGCCTGATTTTTTAAAGACTCCAGTAGATATATACTCTCTGAAATTATATCTAAATATAGATAAAAATTTCTAGTATCTAAGCTGTCTTAATAATCCTTTAAAAATTAAATTATAATTAGAATTAATCAGAAGTTCTTTAGAACTATAAATAAAATTATAATATTTATTACTTAACAGCTGAAGAAATTAAAATATAAATAAATATTTTATTTATATTATAATTTTTTAGTTTATAAAAAATAAACTAAAGATATAATCAGTAAGTTCTAGAATTATATTTAAATAATAAAAATATAAAAAAATACAGCTGTATATTTTAAAATTATTAAAATAAAAAACTAATAAATTAAAATAAAAAGAATTATTCAGTAAGTAAAAAAATAAAAATAAAAATTAATAAGATTTAATATATAATTAATAAGAGATAAAATACTCTGAATACTGCCAGTCTATTTAAACTATTATTTTTAATAATTATAATAAGAAATATCTGAAAGCTTATTAATAAAAAAATATTATAAATAAAAGCTAGAGATATTTTTAATTAAGTTATTATAATATATCTAAAATAATTAGATAGTAAATATTAAAGAATATCTATATTTATCTCTATAAATATTATATAGATTATAATAAATTATAAAAAAGCTATACTAGTATTAATTTATAAAATTATAAAAATAAATCTGATAATTAATATTTTTAGACTATTTAAATCTAAACTATCTATATCTATTATATCCAGTATACCAGCTGGATAGTAGATCTAATTAATTATATATTTTTCTATAGATATAATTATAATATTACTAAAATTTTTAAAAAATATTATTATAAAATTTTTACTGATAATATATACTATATTTATATAATTATTTCTTATCCAGCTGGTATATATTATACTAGATTATATTTTTACTATAAAGAAGTAATTTAATTAGTTAAGAATTACTGGATAAAAGATTATTAATTAATCTGATTAATTAGAATATTATTTATCTACAGTAGTTCTATTTTTATAGAATCTGACTGCTGCTATCTAGTATAATAAATATATTAAATATACAGCTGCTATAGCTGTACAGATTATTATTATAAATCTAACTATAATTCTAGATAAAGACTTAAAATTTATAATAAGTCTGTCTAATATTAAAATAGATCCAGTAACTACTGAAAAACTTTAAAAAACTAAATATTAATATTAAAATATTATTATATTACTTCTAAAAAGTATTTTATTATTAAAAAAATTAAAGAAAATAATAATAATTATTCTACTAGTAAAAATAACTAAATAAAATATTATATTTTATTATTTATATTTAAAATTATTAGTAAGTAAACTAAGTCTGAAAATTAATATAAATAATTATTAAAAATTATAAATTAAGATTATTTTTTTTATAGAATATAACTATAAATTAAAAAATATTAAAATATTTAAATAAAGATTTTATTAGTTCTGTCAGGATAAACAGTTTATATATCTGAAAGATTTATTAGATATTTATAAATATATATATATTCTAATTCTTTTAAAAATTATAAATTTAAAAAAATTTAGCTGGAATAAAATAATAGATATTATTATTAATAATAGAATAATAAAAAATATTATTATAAAAAAATAAGACTGGACAGGATTATTTAATCTATTTTTTATAATATAATAAAAGATTTTTTTTATAAAAATAAAATATTATATTAATATATAAATATAGAATTAAATATATATTTTTACTACTAAATAATACTAGAAAATAAATCGAACTATAACTGGCTACAGAATATATATTTTTCTATTAAATAATAAATTATATATTAAAATCCTGTATACTATCTTTTTTATATATTAATAAAATTATACTATAACTAGAAGTTAATTTTATATTTATATTATATTAAATATACTAAGAAAAATAATAGTATATTTTTTAGATATATTAATATTAATATTATAAAAGTTATTAAAATAAACTGCAGTATTAATACTATCTAAAAATCTCTGTCTATTAATAATAAATAGTCTGATAATTATATCCAGCTACTACCCGGAATATATAAAAAACTAGATAAATAATTAACCAGAATATAAAAAAGAGAAGAAAATTCTAACTTTTTTATAATAAAAATCTATTTAAAGTACTTTACTAAGAAAGATAAGTAATATTTTAAAATATACTGGATATCAGTACTATATACTATTCTAGATATAAGAATTATATATTTATTTATATTATACAGATTAATCAGACTATATAAATAAATATAATATACTATACTACTTTAGTTTATAGAAATCTAGAAAGATTATAAAATTCTAAAAATAAAAAAAAAAAAATATAGTCAGAACTAGCAGTAATTTATAAAAATATAATATCTAGATTAAAATTACTATTAAATCTTATAAATTAATATTTAATTATATTTTATATCTTTTCTACTATATTATCTTTTACTAGACTAGAAATTATATTAGATATTCTAGTAAAAAAAATTAAATAGATAAATTCTGCAGTTCTTATAAAATTAAATAATCTAATTCTAGAAAATAAAGATATTAATATATAGTAGCTGAGAAAATAGTATTTTAAGATTATAAATATAGTAATAAGATTTATTATTTAATTATTTAAAATTAAAAAGATTATTTTTAGAGAATCTTTCTATATATATTAATATAAATAGACTATATCTATCTAGAAACTATAAAAAAAAATAGAAATAAAAAGAAATATAATAAATTATTATTAAAATCTTTTATAATTAGAATATATTAGTAAAGTAGAACTCTTAAAAAAAAAAAAAAGAAAAAAATATAAAAAAGATTATATATTTATTATATCTATAATAAGTTATATAAATAAAATATATTTATATAAATAATATAATATATATTTTTTTTTCTTACTTTTTTCTATATATATCTATACAGTTAGACTACTGAGTATAGCAGGTACGGTCCTTGCTTACGACACACGCTGCTTATACATACATGCCTTCGCAGACACATAGGGACTAGTCGCGAGTGTGGCTAGCACCCGTTTACAGTACTGTTTAAAGTCTTAATCTGAAGTTTTAATAAAAAAGTATTAACTATAAGCTAAATTATATAAATAAGACAGGATATATAATACTAGCTTTAAATAATTATTATAAGATCAGGATTGAATAAAATATTATAAAGCTGGCTGCTCTGGCTGAACTGAGTCCGGAATTTAGATAAGATTATACTAAATATTAAATTATTATTACTAATATTATTAGTTATTATATTTAATAAAAATATACTAACTAATAAAATAGATTATATTTATATAAGACTAATAAAATAATTATAACTAGATTTTTACTAATATAAGATCTAGATACTGGTTAGAAATCTAGTAAAACTTTATAATAATCTATATCTTTTATTAAAAAATATCTAGTTAAAATAAAAAATACTTTTTAATCAGGACTAGTCTAGTAATCTACTGTAATTAATATCTATCTAATATCTAAAATTTTTAATAATAGCTGTATATAAATATCTTTTTATAATTTTAAAAGATATTTTTTAAACTATATTTAATTAAAAAAATTTAGTTTTCAGTAGAAAGATAAAGCTATAAAATTAATTATTTATTTAAATTAAATATACTTAATAGTTTAGAATAGTAGATAATAAATAATTATAAAATATAAGATTTAATTCTAAAAATCCTGTTTATTATAGACTGCAGAAGCCTAGAGAAAATAATAATTAAAAAAAATTTATTTTTAAAAAAAATATAAATATATATAATAGTTTTTTATCTAATATTTAATTAATTATTTATTTAAATATTACTAATAATATTTTTTTTTATAATTTTTATAAAGATAATAGTTTATAGAACTAGTTTCTAAGTTTTTAATTTCCGGATATTATAAGATATAAAAATATACAGTATAATAGATATAAAAGATTTTATTAGAAAATAATATATTTTTCTAAAAGCTGTTTTATATTATTAATATCTTTTTTTAATTAAAGTAAAATAGCAGTTTTTAAGTTTATATATAGGTTTTAGAAAAGATTATTTTCTGCTATTAATTCTAAAAAATAAAAAAAAATTTTTTATAAATTAAATATAGAATAATCTTCTAATTCTTTATAATATATATAATCTGGAGATTTAGAAAAAAAAAATCTAGTTTAAAAAACTTATTTTAGTTTAAGTATTATTATAGTTTATAAAGATCTAAAAAATAAAAAAAAAAAACTTAATAATATTTTTTAAAAATAAGCTAGATAACTATAATTAATTTATAATTCTAAGATTACTCTATAAATAATAAATATAAAAAAATAAAAATAGATAATTCTCTAAAAATAGTTTATTTTATTTTAAAATATATTTTTATATAAATATAATCTATTATATTTTAAATACAGCTAAAATACCTGCTGTATTTTATTTATTTTAAAAACTCTAGTAAGTAGAGAATTATATCTTAAGTTTAAAATTATAAAATAATTTCTTTTTTTAAATAAAAATAATTATAAATATAATAAGCTATTATTAAAAATAGATCTTTATATTAATAAAAAAAATTTAAAAAAGATTTTTATAAAATTTTTTAAGAGATATAGTATCTGATATTTAATTAAATAATTATTAGAAAGTACAGTTATTAAAAAAAACTATATAAATAATATTATATAAATTTTTTTTTAAATTTAATTTATAATACAGATAATTCAGCTTTTTTAAATAAAAAATAAGAATATAATATATTATCTAAACTAGAGTAAAAAAAAAATAATAAAATAAAAATAGTATATCTATTCTTAATAATTTAATTAATAATAAATATATAGTTTTTCAGTTATTATATATTATAATTAAAATATATAGTTTAAATTAAGTTATAAATATATATATTTATATATATTTCTTATTATAAAGATAATAATTTTATAAAAAATTAAATTTTATTAATATTATTAAAATTTCCTGATTAATTTTTTTAGATAGAGATAGAGAAGATATTAATACTTTTTTTAATTATTTTTTTTTAATTAAAAAGCTTGTTTCTGTATATTTTTAAATAATAGTTAAAATAATTAGACTAATAACTATTTAAGCTAAATATATTTTAATTATATTAAAGTCTAAATAAATATAGTAGACAGGTCTTAATACTAAGAATAGTTAAAATAATTAACTATCTGTTTTTTAGCTATACTGTAGTCAGGTATAAATATTTTCTTAATCTGGTTATAACCTAGCGGTCAGGTATAAAAATTCTAATTAACCTGACCTGACCTGGCTGTTAGCCACTCTAATCACTATATTTTCAGATATATTAATAATTTATAATTACTTACTAAGAATATATTAGTTAATAATATTTATAAAAAAAAATTAAAAGTTAAATTTATAAATAAAATAGTTGAATAATTTATAAAAAATATTAAATTTCTATTAAAATTTTAAAATATAAGATTTAAAATAATTTAAAATTAAGTAGATCCAGGCTTATAACTAATAAAATAGATTTCAGGAGATTAAAAGGTTTCCAGTATAACTGTCTAGAGTGGATTAACCTGACTGTTATACCTTAACCTTAACCTGGCCATAATCTAGCAGTCAGGTTAAGGTATAAAAAATTTTTAACCGTACAGTTATAGTCAGATTAAGATATAACTATTATTTTAACTGTTTATACCTGCCGGTCAGAAAAGTCAGGTATAGCAGGTAGATTAATAACTACAGATTAATTAGTAATATATATATCCCTATTATATAGATAATATATAAAATATAATATACTTTTAATTACAGTATAGTAATATTCTCTAGATTTAGCTTATCTGCTTGACCTATTTAACCTGTTTAATCTATTTAATCTACTTAATCTGTTTAATCTATTTAATCTATTTAATCTATTTAATCTATTTAATCT